>JAWWME010000078.1:0-11795 GCA_035047425.1 Eurycea quadridigitata
ATCCCGACAGATTCGCAACCCACAACAAGCCTGCTGTGCCGGCGCATCAGTAAAATGTCGCAACCCCATCTGTACACAGGAATTAAACAAGGACAGTCTCGACAATGAAAAACTAGAATAGGTGAAAGACGAATTAAGGATGCATCACCAGAATGGGATTTGTTGCTTAAAGAATGGATTCAGATTCTGGAAGTACACAGGAAGGATACTGAGAAAACTAAATAACTTGGACATGATGAACTAGATAAGTATAATAGAGTTTATGTTTTCCCAGGATTTTCAACCCAGCAACCACAGAAATCAGCACCAAAACCTAAAAAAGAACAGACCGGATTTGAAACAAAAACTAGAGACACGAGTTCTGTGAACTCCAGTGATATCGAAGAAACAAGGTAACAAAAAGGAAATAAAGAACAGGTACCTGGACCATCGAAAGAAGTACCTAATAAAAATACACCAAAAAAAAACACAGTACCACCTTCAAAGACACCTCTTTTTTTTCAAAGTCCCCAAGAACAAAACTCCGGATGGGGGGGGAACGGTGGGGGAGAGGGGCGAGGTAGGAAAGAGGAAAACCTAAAAAACAGAGTGATTCACCAAATTAAGGAAGAGAAAATTATCCATATTTCCTCATAACTTGACAACGGTGAAATTGAAATGTCTATTGAAAGGTCAGTCCTTTGTAGAAACAATAGTAAGCGACCTTGCAGACTGTTTGATTGATTTAGAGATAGAATAGAATTGAGAAAATAGTACAATTTGTGCCCCAATAAATAATCCAACTATAGAAATCTTCAAAGATAAGTAGAGATGGCTTTAAATAAAAAAAGAAAAATTTGATTTCAGGAAAAAACGAAATCTTATAATCTTACATCGAGAAAAATTAACACAATAAGAAATGTACAATATTCCAAACAAATCATCTGCAAGATAGAAGCTGCAAAAGGGAGCATAACTGGCTATGGATGTTGCATACTATGATCAGGAGGATGTTCAAACTTACAGGAGACTAGAGAGATCCGACTTCTGAAGTACAAACTAAAATCCAAACATTGACAAAAAGGTGAAGAGTGAATTTAAAAAAAAAAAAATATGGAAAGAACTTCCAGCGAAGCCAGTATTCTATGTTTTACTTAAGGTACATAAGGATTTAGAAAGACGACCGGTGAAGCCAATAGTGGAAGCATGTAGGACAGTTCTTACAGGAATTGATAAAGAAAGATGGACACCATCCAAGGACTATGAAGGATTTGATTAATAAAACTACAAAAAGTGAAAGTAGTGGAGAAATTTGACGTAAAGTCTATATACCAGTATAACATTGGATGCCGGGTGTGAAGTGATTGAAATGTATTTGCAGGAATCTGCACTACGTGACGTACAACATGAATTCTCAAAAACGTTATTAAAACCAGCCTCATTTAAAAACGTTCTTTACAAAGAGTTTTTTTTCTAAAGTTAATCGGACTTCAATGGGCTCAAAACTGGCCTAAAGCTTTGCAAACATTTTCATGCAAGCCTGGCAAGAGAAATCTCACTTCAAAGATACTGTAGATTATATATAAAAAAAACATGAAACGCTGGCTGAGATTTATATATATTCCTTGTGTGGACGGGAGGTAGAGATGAATTGTGTGAATATTTGAACCAGAACAATGCATAACATCCTGCAATGCAGCATACTTTGACAATGCAACAGAATGTGTAAGTTTCCTGGATACAAGAGTATGTTGGAGTGAAACTGAATGGATACTGGACTTCTACAGTAAACCAACAGGTGCCAAAACTATTCTGCATGAAAGGTTTTCACCCTAGAGCCACAAATGATTCAGTGGTTTACTTACATTCCCTACGAAGGCAAATGATTTGTTCGAATGAGACTATGAACGACAAACACAATGGTTACAAAAAAGAGTTCATTAAAGAGGATACTCAAAAAAGTAATAGAAAAATAAAAGAAGAGAAAATGTTTTTAAAGTGAAAAGTCCAGAATGCAACCAACGAAGACAAGTTTTTGTGATAAAACACAGTTACAATCAACACAAATAAATAAAACTCATTAGGAAAATTGGAATTTGATTAAGAATGACACGGATCTTAAAATGAATAAGGATCTACCAATTTTTGCCATTAAGAAGAGCAAAAGTCTTGCTAACAAATTGGTCAAAGCAGATGGGAAGTCAAACAGGAATAACAAATTGAAGTTATTTGGCACCCCGAAAAGAGGGACAAAACCATGCCTACATTGTTCATATTCCAATGCAATCATTAAGTTTACTTTCATCCCTCAACCACATAATGGTCAGAAGATTGTGTTGAAACTTTGCTACGTTCAATTGTAGCTGGCTAATCTATGGATTAAAATGTCCATGTGGGCTGATGTATGTAGGGGAAACCGAACGCAAAGTAAAATGAGTCTGCAAACATGTCAGATATCAGACAAATAAATAAAAAAGCTCCCGTTGCATGACATTTCAATGAAAAAAAAACAAAATCAATTGTACTTTATTGTTCTAGAAATTATTCACATCCCATGGTGGGGATAGATTAAATCTGATGCATATGCAAGAAAGTTATTGTCAAAGGAATCTTAAACACAATACCTAGATGGGATGAACAAATTATTATCCCAGTCCATTTTTGTTAAAATAAGATCCTTAGATATCTGTCAGAGCTAGATTTGTTGTCAAAGAAACTAAAATAGTTGTGTGGCGAGTAGGTAATGGACCTGGAACTTCATAGAGGGATTGATTTTGAAGAAATAAGTAACCAATGATGTCAATAAAACAGAGCTATGGAAGAGACTGGCTCTAAAAATTAGAACAAGTTTGTATGTTAAAGCAAGAGAATATAAGATGTGTTACTGATGGTTGCGCACAGTATTGATGTTAAAATAAGGAAGGGCCCTTATGAAGTCACATGATTGATGGGAAAGATACAATTGAAAAGAGAACCCGATGGATATAAAGGCATCGAGACTAGATGTTGCGAAACACTAGACCAGAAGGTTAGGGGAACTTGAACTAAGAACAACATATTAAATGAGGTTGACAGAATGGAGTGAATAGTATTGCTTTGCTGATGAAGCCATGCTTTTTTAGGTAAGTGTTTGACGCTTGTTAGGCTTACTTTTTGTTGACAAAGAGCTACAGTATCAAGGGGTGTAGTACTGTTATTAGGAAATTTAGTGGAAAAACATTAAGCACTCAAATGGAGTGTTAAAAGATTGATGTATACTCGCACATTCTTTCTTTGCAGTGGCTGTCGCATCTGAAGACCCGATAGTCGGGACTAGTTTCTCGATCTTCGGCAAAATGGGGAGGGATGCTGAAATGATGTTTCTAAGTATTGAGGATGGATTCTTTAATAATTTATGGCATACCATTGGAAGATGTGTCGGAAAACAAAGTGAAAATGCTTTAAGTGTCTATGACATAATCAAATAAAAAAAAGATAGGTTTTTACTTTATATAAACTTGAAGTTCTTAGTTTACAAACTGTTGTGCAATCCGGAGGGGGGCAAAATTGATTTCATGAACAGGAGCATCTCCGATTTTATTTCAGTACTGAGGTCACAAGGAAGTGAGTTCTACTGATATGTGCAACAGGGGAGATGCATGTAACATGAGGAGTGTGCCTGCAACGGAGTGAAAAATAAGGACTACATCTCAAATTATTTAAAAAAAGAATTCAGTTTTCAAACTGAAGGACAGAGTGCAGACCCACGCACACACACTTTCAATTAACCGTTACAAATTCTCTGAAATTGGTTCTTCAGCACCAGAAGAATAAAAATATGACAGATTCCAATTAAGATCTCTATGAAGTAACAGACATGCTATCTTTCACAGAAGCAAATGAGATCATCTCAGCCCTGAAAATACAGTTGGGTTGTTTAGCCCCTACAAACAAACTTGGACATTACAAATATTAGAAAATCTCTCAAAAAAACGTATAAAATGTATTCTCCACGCATTGACTCTGGGAAAGCATTATAGCCACGTGGCTTAAGAATTCTGCTTCAACCTAAATTGTGCAAAAATAATCTGTAATTTCTTGCTAAATGGAGATTTATCTTAAAGAGTTCACAAGACCTGTTGCTGTCAACTATAAAGCAATCAAACAAGGACGTTCTCAACTATGAAAACTAACTAGAACAGGCAAAAGAGGAAAAAAAATGTACCACCATCAGTTTGGGATTAATTGCTTAAAGAATAGAATCATATTCTGGAAGAACATTGAGAAAACTAAACAGCAAAAACTTAGATGCGATGAACTAAATGTATAACAGAGATCGTACTTGTTTCCCGGATTCTCAACCAAGTAAGACACCACAAAAATCAGCACCAAAATCTCAAAAGGAAGAGACAGGATTTGAAACAGACATGAATTCTGTGAGCTCTAGTGCTACAGATGAAACAAAATCCACAAATAAATAAAGTATCAGTCAAAAATACCTCAATATTTTGTTGATGTACCCAAGAACAAGACCCAGGAGAAGAGGAAAAAGTTAAAAAACAGAATTAATCAACAAAATAAAGAAGAAAAAATTGTCAAAAATCACTCGACAACAGTGGAATTGAAAGGTCTATAGAAAAATCTGTACTTTGTAGAAACAGAGGTAAGGGACTATGCAGACAGATTGATTTAGAGATTTACCAGAAAGTTGCATTTGGAAAACGTTTTCAATAATGTAGAACTGACAAAGAATTACACTGAGGCACAGAATTTGGAGGAAATAGTACCCTAACCTCCAACAATAGAAAATCTTCAAGAGAGAAATAGAGATGACCTTAAAAAAAAACATTCAAGGCCATTAAAAAACAAAATATTATATTCTTATATCAAGAGAAATGGACGCAATAAGAAATTTCCAAGACTCCAAACAGCTCTCCAAGAACGCCGATAAAGGGGGAGCATTGGTGGTAATGGATGTTGCGTACTATGATCAGGAGGTTGTAAATGAGTTATCTGATGTGCAAAAGTGCAGGAGACTAGAGAGAGATCCGACTTCTGCAGACCAAGCTAAATTTGAAAAAATGACAAAAAGTGAAGACTGCATTTAAAAAAACACTACCATTTTTTTATAGAAAGAACATCCAGTGATTTCTAGGTTTACCTGTGATACATAAAGATTTAGAAAGACTGCCGGGGAGGCCAATAGTGGTATCATTTGACAGCACAGTGGAGAATATAGCCTTTTATGTACAGTAGACTTATTCTTATACAAATTGATAAAGAAAAATGGACACAGAACCAAAGGATTTCATAAATAAACTACAACAAGTGAAAGTAGTGGAGAAACCAATATTGATGCAGTTTGATGTAAAAGTCTTTATACTAGTATACCATTGGATGCTGGGTGTAAAGCAGTTGAAATGTATTTGCAGGAATCTGCTCTGCGTGAAGTATACCATGAATTCTTGAATAGTTTATTAAAGTCAGCCTTATTTAATATCTTTTTTCATTACAAATAATTTCTTTCTACAAGTTTAAGACATTGATGTCTCCAGGGGCCTAAGCTTTGCTAACATTTTCATGCAAGCCTGGCAAGAGAAATATATCTTCAAAGATAAAGTTGATAAAAAACATGAAAAGCTTGAGCTTTATAAATGATATATTCGTGAACCCGAAGAAGAGCTGAATTGTGTGAATTTCTTTTTTTTAACCGCATAAATGCCAAACCTCTTGCAATACTGCTGACTAGGAAAGAAGGTGTACATTTCCTGGATACAAGAGTCTGTTGGGAGGGAAACTGAATAGATAATGACTTGTACACTAAACCGACAGATGCCAATACTATTCTGCATGAATAGAGTTTGCTAGCGCCACAAGGGGTTCAGTGGTTTGCTCAATTCCTACGAAATAAAATGATTTGTTCTAATGAGACACTCTGAACAACAAACAGGATGGTTTCAAAAAACATTTCAGCAGAGAGGTTACTCAAAACAGTAAATAAACAGAAGAAATCAGAAATAAAAACGAGAAAATCTTTTGAAAGTGAAAAGACCAGAATAGAAACAAAGACCGTTTTTTTTTTACAAAACACTGTTTACAAAGAACACAAAACAAGAAAATAATTAACCCCTTAACTGCGGCATTGAAACTATGGGCCCCCATGTTATCTCTATGCAAATGAAGAACAGTTAAGGATTGGGAAGACGCGTCTGACACGTCCTGCGCACTGAAGGGGTTAAGGAAAATTGGAATTAGATTACGAGCGACACTAAACTTAAATTAAATAAGGATCCACCAATTTTCACATTTAAGAAGGGCAAACACCAACAATATTGAGAGCAGACCGGAAGTCAAATAGGAATAACCAATTGAAGTTTTTTCGCAAGCCGGAAAAGGGGACAAAACCAGGTTTACATTGTTCATAATGCAACGCAATCATTAAGGGTACTTTCATCGGTCATCCGCGTACTGGTCAGAAGATTATGAAGACACTATGCAACGTGCGATTCTAGCTGGCTAATCTATGCATTTAAATGCCCTTGTGGGCTGATGCATGTAGGGGAAATGGAATGCAAACTAACAATAAAAATGATTCGGTGAACAGGTCAGATATCAGATGAACAACTAAAACATCCAATGCAAATCAATTAAGTTTTGTTTTTCTAGCAATGATTTATTTACATCCCATGGTGAGAATAGATTAAAACAAATGCGTACATGAACATTTTATGGATAAAGAAACTTTAAACTCAATACCCAGATGGGATTATTCTTGATCTGTCCATTTGTTAAAATAAGATCATTAGCTGGATTTGTGTACAAAGAAACAAAATCAGAGTTGTGTGGCGAGTTTAATTATGGACCTCGAGCTCCACCAAGTGGCATAAATGAATTATGAAAACAAATGTAAATAAAACACAAGTTATGGAAGAGACTGACCCTTAAAAACTATAACAAGTTCTTATGTTAAAGCAACGGAATACGAGAAGAGGAGTTGATGGTGGTATACAGTTTTTATACAGAAATAAGAAAAATGGACCTTGAAAGAAATCTGAAGTCACAGGATCAATGGGAAGGAAACACGAGAGTAGAGAACCCAAAGGGTATAATGGCACAGGACTAGACGCCGTGAAAGACTGGACCAGAAGATTGGTGAAAGTGTAACTAAGAACAACATCTTACGTGATGTTGAAAGAATGGACTGAACAGTATTGTTTAGCTGATGAAGCAGTGAGTTTGGGGCTCGCTGGGTTCACTTTTTGATGATGGAAGAGCGATATTAAGGTGTGTAGTACTGTTATGATGAAAGGAAGTGAAAAACCATGGCGCTCAAATAGAGTATTACAAGATTAATTTAGACTCTTACATTAAATAATGAGTGTTCAGTGGTCGTCACAAATAGACATCGTGAAACAAGTCATGGCTTAGGCAAAATGGAGAGGTATGTGAAAAGGACGTTTGTTAATATGGAGGATGGATTCTTTAATAATTTGTGACAAAGCATTGGAAGAGGTTTCAGAAAACAAAGTGAAAATGCTTAAAGTAAAAGTTTCAATGAAATAAAAAATGCAATATTATTTCTATCTTTAAAAGTGAAGTTCATTGTTGAGAAACTGTCATGCAACCCAGAAGGGGGCAAAAGTGATTGTATGAAGAGGAGCTCTCATTTTGCCTGCAGTAGAGTGGACACAAGGATCTGAATTCTATTAACATGCACCACAGGGGAGATGCATGTAACAAGAGGAGCGTGCTCACAATGGACTGAAAAATAATGACCTCAATAAAATTATAAAAAAACAAAAAAGAGAAATTCAGTTTTCAAGCTAAAGGACATATAGAGTGCAGACCCCATATAACTGCAATTGACAAATTCCCTGAAATTGTTTCCTTTGCACTGAAATATGTTTAACATTAAATGTGACGGATTCGAATGGGATAATCTCAGCCCTGACAAAGCTGTTTTTGTAACCACTAAAAATAAAAAAGGGACATTACGAAGATTAGCAATTTTTCAAAGAAACATACAATGGACTATCCACGCATCCACTCGGGGAAAGTTATAAAAACAAGAGAGCCACGTGGACAAAGAAGTCGGATTCAACTTACATTATGCAAAAATAATCCTAATTTTCTTGTGAAATGGAGAACGATCTTAAGTGTTCACAAGACCCGTTTCTGATAACTATACGGGAATTAAACACGGACATTCTTAACTACTGTATGAAAAACTAGAATAGGCAAAAGAAGAAGTAAGGATGCACCACTAGCAGAATGGGATTTATTGCTTAAAGAAGGATTCAGATTCTTGAAGTACACAGGACAGATATTGAGACAACTAAACAATTTAGACGTGATGAACTAGATTATTAGTATAGTAGAGTTTATATGTTCTTCCATGATTCTAAACCAGGTAAGACACCACAGAAATCAGAACCAAAACCTCAAAAGGAACAGACAGGAATTGAAACAAACTACAGAATCGAGTTCTTTGAACTGCAGTGATATAGAAGAAGCAGGACAACAAAAAGGAGGAAATAAAGAACAGGTACGTAGACCATCAAAAGAAGAAGTGCCCAAGAAAAATCCACCAAAAAAATAATAATAAAAAATAAAATAAAAGTACCAGCTTCAAAGACCTAATTGTTTGACGTCCCCAATAACAAGACTCAGGAGCGTAGGGGGAAAGACTAAAAAGAGAATGAATCACCAAACTAGGTAAGAAAAATTGTCATAAATATTTCCTCTTGACAACAGTGCGATTGAAAGGTCCATCGATTGGTCTGTCCTTGGTAGTAACAGTGTGGGACCGGTCAGACTGACTGGTTGATTTAGAGAATTGTTTTTGGAAAAAGGTTTCAGTAATGTAGACTTGACAGAACGAATTACACTGAGATTGAGAATTTGGAGGAAACTGTACCTTTTGTGCCCTAATTAAATATCCAACAATAGAAATCTTCAAAAGACAAGAAGAGGTAGCTTTAAAAAAAAATTTGTCTCAGGAAAAAATGATATTAAATCTTATATCAAGAGAAATGGTCTCAATAAGAAATGTCCATGATGCCAAACAAATCATCTGCAAGAAAGCCGATAAAGGGGGAGAATTGGTGGTGATGTTGCATACTATGATCAATTATCTGATTGCAAACACACAGGAGACTAGAGAGGGATCCGACTTCTGAAGTACAAGCTAAAATCAAAATATTGACAAAAGGTGAAGAAGAGTGATTCAAAAAATACTTTTTTTATGGAAAGAACATCCAGTAATGCCAGTCTAGGTTTTACTTCAGGTACATAAGGATTTAGAAAGACCGCCAGTGAGGCCAATAGTTGCAGCATGAGACAGCGCATTGGAGAATATAGCCTTTTAGGCAGATGAGTTCTTACAGGAATTAATGATATGAAGGATTTCATAAATAAACTACAAGAAGTGAAAACAGTGGAGAAACCAACATTGGTGAGGTTTGATTTATAACTTTTCTATACCAGTATACCATTGGATGCCGGTTGTTAAGTCATTGAAATGCATTTGCAGGAACCCGCTCTGCATGATGTACACCTTGAATTCTTTATTACTGTAGTTTATTAAAATTGGTCTAATTTCACAACTTTTTTCACTACAAAGTTTTTTCAACAAGTTCACAGGACATTGATGGGCTCAAAACTGGCCCCAAGCTTTGCAAACATTTTCATGCAAGCCTGGTAAGAGAAATATATTCAAAGACAGTATATAAAAAAAACTTTGAAAAGCTGGCTAAGATTTATAGATGATCTATGTTTTGTGTTAACAGGAGGAAGGCCTAAAGTGTGTGAATTTTTGAACCGCATGAATGCAAAACATACTGCAATACTGGACTATGACAATGGTATCCATCGAAGGTGCAAGTTTCCTGGATACAAGACTTTTAGTGACACTGAATGAATAGTATACTTACTGTGTACACTAAACCAACAGATGCCAAAATAACTCAACATGAAAAGATTCATACTAAATTCACAATGGATTCAGTAGTTTACTCTCAATGCGTACGAAATAAAATGAATTGTTTTAAGGAGACACTAACAATGACAAACAGGATGGTTACACATAAGGTTTCAGGAAAAACGTTACTAAAAAAAGGAAATAGAAAGCAGAAATAAAAATGAGAAAATCTTTTTAAAGTTAAAGGCCAGAACCAAAAAACCGAAGAAAGGTTTTTTTGACAACACGGTTTTCAATCAACACAAAATTTAGAAAATCATTAAAGAAAAGTGGAATGTGATAAAGTATGATTATAAAATGAAGATCTACCAATTTTGGCAGTTAGAAGGCCAATAGTCTCGCCAACAAATTGGTGAGAGCAGACTGATCAGAAGTTAAACAGGAATAACCAATTGCAGTTTTTGGCACCCCTGCAAAAAGGGGCAAAACCGTGCTTACATTGTTCATATTGCAATGCAATCATAATGGTACTTTCATCTGTCTTCTGCAAACCGATAAGAAGATTGTTAAGAGACTATGCAACGTGATTCTAGCTGGCTAATATATGGATTAAAATGTCCCTCCGGGTTATGTATGTAGGACAAACAAAGCAAAGTAAAAATGAGAGTCCGTGAACATGTCAGATAGATGAAGAAATGAAAATCTCTAGTTCGACAACAACTCAATGGGGAGAAAAAAAAGAAATCACAAAACAAATAAACTGCATTTTGCTGTTTTAGAAATGGTTTATTCACATCCCTGCAATGGGGATAGATTAAACTGGAAGAGTATGTGAGAATTTTATTGGATAAGGAAACTTGGAACTCAATACCCAGAACGGATGAAGGAATTATTCTCGATCAGTCCATTTTTGTTAAAATAAGATCCTTAGATATTTGTCTAAGCTGTATTTTTATGAAGAAGTTAAAATCGGAGTTGTGTGGCAAGTTTGGTTATGGACCTGGAGTCCCCCGATTGGCCCAAAGAGGCAATTGGTTTTTAAGAAATTATGAAAACAAATGATGTAAATAAAACAAATAGTTATGGAAGAGACTGACACTTAAAAATGATAACAAGTTTGTATGTTAAAGAAATGGGATGAGAAGATCTGTCAATGGTTGTATATAATTTTGATGCAATAATAAGTAAGGGACCTTTAACCCCTTCAGTGTAGAAGGCATGTCAGACGCGTCCAGTTGGAGTCCCTAGCTGTACCCTTTTCCACAGACTTGACATGGGGGCCCATACTTTTAACACAGCAGTTAAGGGGTTAAACAATAATGAAGTCAAATGATCCATGGGAAGGATACACGCGAGTAGAGAACCCAAAGGGTATAATGGCATGGGGACTAGATTCTATGAAACACTGGACCAGAAGGTTGGTGAAAATATAACTAAGAACAATGTCTTAAGTGAGATTGCAAGAATGGAGTGAACAGTATTGTTAAGCAGATGAAGCTGGGTTTTAGGTAAGGGTTTGAGGCTGGTTCGGTTTAATTTGTGTTGATGCAAAAGAGCAATTAAGGTGTGCAGTACTGTTATGAGAAATTTAAGTGGAAAAACTTTAGGCGCTCCAGTGTTAAATGTTTGATTTATACTCATACATTTATTAAAGAATTCGTCTTTTTTTGCAGTGGCTGTCACATTTAAAGACGCAATAGATGGAGAGACAAGTCACGACTTAGGCAAAATGGGTAGGGATGTGAAAAGGATGTTTTTTAATATTGAGGATGGATTCTTTAACATATTTGTGACAAACCATTGGAAAATGTGTCAGAAAACCTAGAGCAAATTGGTTTTTAAGATTGCAAGAATGGAGTGAACAGTATTGTTAAGCAGATGAAGCTGGGTTTTAGGTAAGGGTTTGAGGCTGGTTCGG
>JAWWME010000079.1:0-11766 GCA_035047425.1 Eurycea quadridigitata
ATATAAAAACCACAATATATACATTTAAAAAAATGTAAACAACAATTACAACACTACTAAAACAAATGTCACATATTTTGATATGATATTTCTCATACACAATACGATCTTTCAATACAGATCTTATGCTCGGATGGTACATGCGTACTGTATCGAAATAACGTGTTGTGCCACAATCGTATTTTGAGCTAAGGTATTACATATTACGCACCTTCCGTGTCGAGGTAGTGTATTGGGACACAAAAGATTTTTATTGGACAAACAGTTTGAAGTGACTTATTATTGGTCAAAACGACTATCAATCATGTCGAGGGACCGTGTTTTGCTACGTGGAGTTCTTAAATAGCCACATCCATGCTTTCAGTTCATTGCAGACTTGCTCTGATGCTGTTTAATAGTTTCCAAGCAGTCAGCACCTTTCCATTTTTGATTGAAGAGGGCAGCACTGCAGCTGGAGGTGATAGGGATTCTCCACCAGGGTCCTCTCAGTGTCATATACCTGATGATACCTGGCAGCCAAACCTCCAAAGAAGTGCTCCAGCAAGACCAGGAAATGTTCTTCTGCCTGGTCTCATTTTTAAGTTGCGGGGCACCGTAACAAGTTGTGAGAGGATTTGCTCCACTGCAAAATTTGCCAAACTAATATTCGGCGTGGAGATCTGGATACCAAAGGACATGCGCTGTGTACTTCAGGTATATTATTGCACCTCTTTCAGCAACATTGGCCACAGACCTCTCCTGGATGTGTAACCTTAGCACACCACAAACTGACTAGCTACCATCCAATACCGCAGCACACCACACCCTGATCACCACCTCATCTCAGCACATTAGCTGCCCCTGAATGCAACCTCCCAACCACCCACCTCAGCAACCCACCAACCAACCACCACACCCAGCCACCCTACACCAAACCTCACTTCAGCACATCACCCACTGTTACTTCCTCACCCAACCTACCACCTAACAACCCTACCCAACTTAACTGTCACTTTACATATGCACCACAGCCACCCTTTACCATGTCAGGTGACCACTCATGCACACACCAATGCACCTCAGCACACCACCCACCCACCTCTTCACTGCCACACCCACATGCCCACCACCTCACTGCCACACCCAAGTGCCTACCCCCTCACCTGCGCACCCCACCCAGTGACCAATGCCTGTTTATTTTATGAAACCACAGTCACCCTGACACATGGTATTTTATATGGTATTTTGTGAGAGATTTTAAGAAGGAGAAATGTTCCACTTAATTGTTTAGTCGTATTAAAAGTACTCTACTCCATAGTAACGCTGGCCATCTTACAGAATACTTATACGTAAATAGAGAGGTAAGGCAAGGATGTCCCATTCCCTTCTATTATTTAATATTTATATAAGTTGCCCACTGCCCACAGGCGTCAGAGCGTCTTCGTTAATAACAGTTTGCCCCGGCACAAATGGCAAACATGGCCTCTTAGGCTGCTGACCCAATGATTTCATTATGTAAGTATGGGTCTCAATGAGGTGTTTTATGAGATATGAGCTAGCAAAGTGACAATCAGACATTTGCTACCAATAGTCTCAACCATTAATGAAACCATTCATCCTCTCCCCATCCATAAAGCCAGCATGGCTGAAAGAGTCATGCAAGTCCAAAGCAGTATTGCATTTCTCAGAGCCTCAAGGTCTTATTTGAGGACTCAAGAAACAGTACAAAGTGGGGTGAGCAGAAATGTTTGCACAAACAGAATTTTGATGTACATTTGATAGTAGTATAAGGGGATACACCACCATCAAGTGTAATTTTGACAGATGTGTTAGATCTCTTACTCTGTCATGAGTTTATGGTATTGTACTTGATTTGCAGGACAATAGAGCTGCTCCCAAGTTGAAAATCTGTGTTTATGGTTTTAATGTTATAAATTACAGTCTCTGCTAATAATGACTCTGCATTTTCTCCACACAGAGAAGTCTCGAGCTCTATCGGCTTCGATTCAACCCAACAAACCGACGCACAGTAAGTGTCCTTATTTACACATTCAAAGGATCTGATTGTGTTTTTTAGCCTGACTTGTTTCATTTTAACGATATGCAGAAAAAATACATTCTAGTCTTTCAGGCCCATATTTTTATAAATAACCCTCATTCCTTGCAGGGGTAGCACTGATCAGTGGCTTGAAGTGGCTCAAGTTTCCTTCTCCACCAATTATTCAGTTTAAAAAAGAACTGCAAATATTAGAAGGCAATTTTTGGAGGGGTGTCCTTGGGTTACCAACATGTACACCATTGGAACCCATAATGTTAGACCTTGACATCTATGACTCCTATGGTTTTATGCAACAGCTGACATACAAATATTATGTAACAAAATGGGCCCCTTGTGGTGGAACTAACTTAATATCTCACACCATCAGATATGTCATTAAACATGACATTAAAATAGATTCCCATTGCACTCTGTTAGAAACTATTTCAGAATACAATTTACCTAAAGTTTGTGACCTAGGGGGAAAACTTGAAGTTTCCACCAGTATGCTAATTAAGAACAAGATCAAAAGTAAAGCCATCTGCGAGTATAAGAAGAGCTGTGATACTCTAGACACACTGAAATATTTTTGTCTATCAAATATGACTGGATATAATAATATAATGAATCTGCCGATGCATCCAAATATGCGGCGTGTATTGCTCAAATTTAGATATGGGATTTTGCCGGTTAGATTTTACACTGGAGCATGGCTGGGAATCCCCAGGGGTGAAAGATATTGCAAAAAATGCTTGGAAAGCATTGATGACTACAACCATTTTTTTAATGAATGTATTTTCTTGTCAGAACTGCGCAAGGACTGGTTGGGAAATTTGAAGCTAGATGAAATCCTAAAAATTGACGTATTCAGTGGTTATTTAAAAGTTTATGTTTTTATAACGAAAGGTTTCATTTTTCGTTGTGTTAAAGTCTGATTTCTATTTTTTTGTATCATAATATCTATTGCATTTAATGTATTTTATCTTTAATATGCTGAAATATTGCAATAAAGATTATTTAAAAAAAATATATTTGACATATGATAAATGTATTTGTGTAATTTGATATCTATGTAGTGAATAACAATAAAGATTAATTTAAAACCGAGCTGACCAAATCCTGAAGAATATCGTCTATTCAGAGAGACTTACTAATCTTCTGCAATTGAGGTTTACTGGTCTAGTCTTGCTACAGAGTACTCAAGAGGTTGCCTACCTTTGACTTCCATGCGCTCTAAGCCCCACCTGCTTCAAGGCGCAAACAAGCAGCAGTCAATCGTGCCCTGCGGCTGTGGGTTGGAATATATGAAAGCAACTCTGCTCTTGTGAACCTTGGGCGTGTCTAAAACGTTGAACTTTGAAGCAAATACATTATTGGGAAACCTGGGAAGACTAAATATGTAGTTTATTGAAAGTGCATAGTTCAGTGGCAACAACTGCTTAATTTGTCCAAAGCATTTTTTGCAACTCTTGTATAGTTAAAGTCGTTGTGTTTATCCCGCTACCTCCTTGTTCTTATATGCAAATCGTCTTGGGTCCCTAGCCTAGATGGTATTAATAATTCCAAAGAAAGCACACACCATTTTCTCTGCATTGGGAACTGAGAGCAAGAGGCAGTAAGCAGGCAAATCACAGCAACGCTACATTAACCTATTAAAAACTGTAGTCAAATTGCGATTATTTTGTCGCTCACTGTTGCGTGTGTTTAGTGTAACAACAAGAGGTGACAAGGGACCAATTATTGTACGCTGCTAAGACATACATTTGCGTCCACTGTGAAATAGGTTCCTAGAATTATCCCTCGACAGCCCGAGAACGAAGGCGCTTTCCTTCGCATGTTTGAATACATCTTCCATGCTTGAGCGAGTGCACGTTAACATTATTGTAGGCGGCAGCGAGCTTGCCATCAGGCAGCGACACAAGAGCAGAAAAATGCAGGCTGAAAAAAGGGTCTTTTCAGTGCGATTGTCTCAGTTTTATTTATTTGGACTGCGCTGAAAACCCACAGGCATCTGCCACCCCGCAACCAACCAATATTGCCCAGCATGGCAGGAAGAACCATAACAAGTTCATTCTGGGAAAAATATGCAAGGACCAAAGGTCTCCCACCAGGGCAGTGACAGCTGGACGTGATCACCCAGGGGCCACCCAGGGGCCATCTTTTGGGACACTGTGCTGCGGCAGCACAGTATCCCATAAGATGGCCGCCGAGCGTATGATGTCATATTCACGGCGACTATCTTTTGGGATACTGCGCTGCTCCATGCATATGGAGCAACGCAGTATCCCAATCGATAGCATCATGTGGTAGCGAACGGAGCGCATCTCAGCGTTCCGTACTGTTTGCTCCCACATCATGCTACGGAGCTAAACTGATCTCAATACTTTCTGGCGCGTGCGCGCTGCATGCGCATGGCCTGCACTGCGCGCATGCTGCCAGAAAAGTAAAAATGGTTCAGGTCTGTGCTGCTCTGAATTGTGAACTCTTATGCGGGTGCCCATGGTAAATAGTGCATAAGCGATTCTATCGGCAACAGCGGGAGCGTATGGTTCATTTTGGGCATCCACATATTAAGAGAATCATCCATAGGCCTCATGTGATAACCTCAGAATGCAGTTAAAAACGAAGGTTACTGCAAGGCCAACTATTTGAACATAAACATAAACAAGACAAAGATAATGGTGTTCACTAATAAAAGATCTAGGAAAAATCGAAGGGGAAGCACCTTTTTATTGGCGGATAAACCACTGGAACAAGTATCCATGTATTCATATCTGGGTTTAAACTTCCATGAAAACGGAAGCTGGGAGCCGCACCTTGATAACCTAAGCAAAAAGCTAACACAGGAAGTTGGTGCCATTCTGAAATTTTTTATCTGCTATGATATTCAGTCACTCCTGCCGCTTGTAAGGTTGTACCAGGCGAAATTAGTACCAAGAATGCTCTATGGAGCGGAAATTTGGGGTAGCTACTGTATGAAACATTTGGTTAAAATGGAGTCGATGGTCCTGACAAAACTATTCCGCTGTCCCAATGGGCTTGCAGCAGTGGGACTTCGACATGAGCTATCTATTTTAAGTATTAAGACAAAGTGTGAACTAAAGATTTTAAAATTTTATTCTAAGTTATTTAATAACGCCTCACCGCTTTATAGTAGAGATGGCCTAGCTGAAACGGTTGATGTGTCTTATAGAAGTACAAATAAGCTCTGGCATAGAATCTCGAACATTAAGACGCGATGGGGATTGGAGCAAGGATGGGAAGAATTGGCACGTGTCCAAGATGTAGCATGGAAAGTAGAAAGCCTACGTATGGCAGCCAGTGATGACTGCGAACTAATGGAATCCTATATCTCCTTGTCCCTAATATCAGATGTTGCTTGTTGGGGATATGTACCCAAATACATCTTTGAGAATGCTCCATTAAAAATAACTAAATTCTACGTCATGTTTCGAACCAACTGCTATCGGAACATGGTGAACCATGACATCAGTCTGAACCACTGTGAATGCACAAATGAGATAGTGGGACCACACAAATGGTATCATTATATATGCTCGTGCGCTAAATTCACCAATGCACGAGAAACATGGATTTCACAGTTTCTTGATGTATCGGGTGACAATGAGGAAAATATGAGACTATTAATGAGCTTGGACACTGTAACCGATATTGCAAGACTATTTCACTTTTTTTTTTACCTGTGCAATTCTGGATGGGAGGGGTTATCTAGTAAAATGAGAAATAAAAATATGCTTAAGAATCAACTGTGGAATAGTCCGATATGGTCAGTGCGGAAACGACTGCAGAATTGTGTATTGTTGAAAGCACTTTACAAACTATCTGCAGAAAATTGTACATTGCTAATTATTGAATGCACTTTATTGAGCTATTTGCACAAAATCGCATAAATGTTGTAATGAAGTTGGTACAATTTTAGAGAAGCGTTCTATATTAATTTTTAAAATTGATTGAATTGTAACCTTTTATACTATGGATATTCTGTGTGTTGATGTAATTGTTTAAATGTGTTAAATCACAAATAAACTTATTTGTAACTCTCTAACTCACCGAAGCTCTATGTACTCCCTAGAGGGATATCGCACAACTGCTGGGCACATGACTGGCAAAGTTCCTCAACGCTGAGCTGATGCAGCTCAACACGCAGAGAGCCGAGACGCAACTACGCTTGCTCTCCTCTTTAACAGGCACACAACGATGTCCGGGACCTCTGCTAGTCGCAAGGATCTCAAGAACATGGCCCCTGCGCCTACCTATAAACCATAGGGAAGCCTCCCCCCCTTGAGCAACTACCATCTAAAGGGCGGGAGATTCTGTAGGGGTGCATGGCCTGGCTGGGGCGAAACTGGTTCCTCCACTCAGCTCAGGAATGCATACACAAAGGGGAGGGGATGCCCTCCTCCAGCCAGCACCTGGGGAACAACGGATATGGCCCAGGAGACCCTCTCCAATGGGGGAGGGTTGGGAATTCCCCACAGGGCAGCAAATGACCTACAGGGTGGGGGACGGTGCAAACACTGGCCAAGGCCAAACTAACTGTGTCGCAGCCGTGCAGCGCTGGGGACGCGCACAAAATGGACGCTAGCCACTAAATACACGATCGGCATTCGGCCACAACTGGGCTTGAACGCCACAGTGATCTTGCAGGAACAGGGAACAATGGTGCCTGGAGGAACCAAGAACTGGATGACCCAGAGTGCCTCTAGAAGACCCTCAAAGTCGACTGCGGGATGAGGTAGTGGATGAGAATGCTGAAGTTTTGCCTCAAAATCGCATTGAAGAACTGAGAATCGATTTTGATGCAGAAATTGCAGAATTGGTATGAGTATCCAACACTGCATGGCTTGAAGAGACACAGACTTAGGTTTCCCTCAACCTTCTAACATATGCAAAGCCAGCTTGGTCCTCCACTCCCTTCAACTGCATTTTCTGCTAGGAGTCACAAGCATCAGTATCATGGTCTCTGCAGAGGCACCACAACAACGAAGTCTCATCAATAGAATGAGATTACAAAGCAATTTTTCTTGACTAGAAAACCTAACTGAATTTTTGAATGCAGAAAATAAAGAACTGGCTGTGGGCTGGAAACTATTTACTGAACTGAGGACACAAACTAGTGATGCCCAAGGTTGACTGCATCAATGATGACACAGACGCTGGTGTTACAGCACCATCTTCGACCCTTTTCTAGATGCTGACCTCAAGTTGGTCATGGACAAGATTTCTCTGGCTATCACCAGATGGAGACTGCTTGATCTGACCCTCATCTGAAAACACCAAAACAAACGATGAGCCGCTTCGATACCGCATACGTGGTGACTCTGCGGAATACACGAACTTGATAACAATAACAATAACAATAAACAAAAATGGGAAAATAAGTAAACTTGTGACCGTATGAAAACTTGTTAAAGTATGCTTTGGCGAACCATGAAGCAGGTCAAAATGACAAGATTAATTATGTGCACATCAATTGCAAAAAGTGGATTTGTCTTTCCAGATATGGAAAAATATCACTCCTGCTCAGCAGTGAAATAATCTAATTTTCTTTATAAAAACTCAAGTCCAGCAGACCCAACTCTGGTGTGCACTAGAGAGCAATGTAATTGTGCCTCTGTCATTTAAGAGCTACCTGGACAGAAAGACTCAAAAGGGGATTCCTCCAATGCTTAAACACTCACTGCCTACGTGGCCAAGATTGAATAAACCATGGGTACTCGCAAACAACTTTTGGGATGGTTGGCCGCATTTTATGACATGGGCCACAGTAATGGAATAAAGTTTCAGGATAAACAAAAATCGGGAAGCAAGTGTTACAAGACGGACAAAATAGGCAATATCAAGCATACTCACTAAAAACAGATCCTAATTTTAGTGCTTGGCAATCAAATTAAAGACTTTCTTTAATACTGTGTATTTGATACTTGAGGGAGGAGCACGCAAATGGCTTGAGGGCCGGCAAGTGGCCAGAGGGCCATACTTTGAGTACCCATGAATTAGACAGTCTGAAGCTTCGTCCTTATATTGCTACTAACTGATCGAATGCAGCTATTAGAATTTGTAACCAAACTTGCTGGATTGTAAAAGCTTCAATATCTCAAACGTATGGTCGGTGAACAGTTATGATTAATTTTGATTGCTTGAAATTTGAGTACAAGCTGTATCACTCATAAGTTTGATGACTCTGCTGTGTATGTTGCATTTTTTCACTCTTTGATTTACCACTTTCCTTTCGTTAACATTTTTTTAAACCTAAAGCTTATCCTGACTAAATGCCTTGTTCCCACCAGAATACCAAATAAGCATTCTCCCAACTTTTACCCATTTTCCAAGCACACTTCATTCCTAAATTGTGCTTTTTGAATGGCAAGATACGACCATTAGGTGGCGATTCCCCCTCACTCCCTTTACGGTGACCAAGAACCACCTGCAACTTGGTTCACAATTGCAGGTAAAGAGGGGCACAAATTATAATGAGAAGCTAATACAAGATGGAACAAGATGTAGGAGGGGAATACGATGTCTGCTAACAACAAAAGATACAGGGAGCAGAAAGCAGTGAGGACATTCTGGATGCAGAGGATATAGGTATTGACACCTTCAGGTTTAGGTGCTATACAAATTAAACATAAAATAAATGACTGCTCTTACTGGGTTACCACCACTGGCTGTCTGCAGATCATCCAGCATGCAGAAGATGCAAACCTGCTGCCTAGCCCACCTAAACTTAGATGTAACAAATAACCTACATGTGCCCAGGTTACAGCACATACTCATTTTGAACCCAAGAGACTGGCAACAGTTCCCATGAACAAGCAAGTAGCATTGACCACTTACAAGTAATGCTGTGTGCTAGCCCACATACAAACGAACACAGCACAGATGTTTAGTGAGCCCACCCTCCACTACAGAATCACAGATATTATAGTCTTGTATCTATTACACATCAAAATAGAGAGGTAAGGATATAAAAACTCACCTACACCAACCCAGGTTACTGCACACCAGTCCTCACTCATCTAAACCCAAAAGACTAGCAACAGCCACCATGAACAAGTAATATGCTCTAGATACGCAATTATTCTCTGCATAATATAGTGTGTTAACCCATATGCAAATGAACGCAGCATCATGGAATCACAGATGTTATGGTTTTCAGTCTATTGCAGATCAAAATTTCATGGTCGGCAATCAGTCAGGCCCTGGTGAGGGAGGTAGGAAGAGCAGGGTCCATGCCAAGTACAAACCAGAAAGCAGTGAATAAGACACAGTAACACTGACAACACTCACCTGCTTATCAAGGATGCAATGGTCCAAGCAGTATCCTGGCAGGTTATGTTGGATTGGCATTGGAGCACTGCTAAATTTTATGTATAACCTTTGCCCAGATGAAAAGAGCTCAATGGTAAGGACGCCATAAAGGGCAAGAGCACCCAAACGTACAGTACCCAGAAGTGCACTCTGCTGCACCTAAAACAGGCAGGCACCTAAAAAGAACCAGACGTGCCCTCCTTAGGGTACGCTCTGCCAGATGTTTCCATCTGTCAGCTTTTTACTCTGTTCAATCTTCATGTCTGTCTTTTGTTTCAAATACTGTTCTTTGTTTATTGTGTGCCCTGAGGGCTATGGGTGTGAGGCACGTGAAACTATTAATATAAATAAATAAACCATCAAGAGCATGAATTCACATAAGATACAAAGGCTGGGAAGCAAGCATTACTGTAGACCAATGGCATAAGCAGCTAGAGATCAGTCTAGGATAGACTGAATCACAAGGCTGTCCACGCTGAGTTACCACTGGCAAAAAAAAACAAACAACACAGGATACGATTTCCTGAGCAGAGTCCAGTCTCAAGAGGTCTGCATCTTTAGAGCAAGCAGGAAATGAATGAAGAGATAGAAGCTCCTATTGAGCAAAAATCAGTACCCCTAACAGAACTGCACCAATCCACAACAAACAAGGCACTGTGGCATGCCCCTTTAGGACGTTATGCCCGTGTGAAACAGCACTTGGCCTTTTCCCCCAACCCGCCGCATGGGTCAGTCACAAGGCCCAGCCAGGCTCAGAGCCGGGCCCACCAGATGCCAACCCGCAGATGACAGCCGGCGGGGTTCACCGGTTGCAGACCAGCCAGACCAAGCTCCCTAGCCACCGACGAATCAGACCCAGGGACGGACCGACCGCAAGGGGTGGCAAGTAAGTCGCTACCATGGATACAGCCTGTAGGGTCTGCAGGGTGAGAGCACTGCACCGGGGCTTAGGTCGGATTGGGGTCCACTTAAAGCCACGGTTCAGCCTCTGAGAGATGGCAGCCTACGGCAAATCACCACCATCGCTCACCTTCGGCGCAACGGCGGATCCCGCCGGAGAGACCGGGCTGTGGCACTGATGGCTGGCTTGAAAAGCCTCTGTGTAAATTTTGTTCCCTATCAGAAAAGAGATGAGAGAGGGGAGGAAAGAACGAAAAGGGAAAGAGAATGAAGGGATGCAGGAGACGGCTAGCTGAACAACCATTTTGTCTAAATTGTAGGAGGGATTGCTACCCATTATTATTGACACCAATGTCAAAAAAACAAGAGAAAGCCTGAGGCCTATGAGGAAAGAATGGGGAGACGGGGACAGACTCCAAACCAAATATCGTTGAGTAAGCATACAAATACTACAAGAAGGGGGGCGTAGGATTGCAGCACCAAAACTAATAAAAACAAGAGCCCAAGAGCCTGGGCGCCAATCTTCGAAACACAAATCAGACCTACAAACTGACGGACACGACCCCAAAAGGAAAGAAACCAGTGCTAACAAAGCCGCCTGCAAGGCTCAGAGCCACCACACAGCGCCACCCCCACGCTAAGCAGGGCGCACGTGCCACCCCTCCACCTGACACCACACAGTACCGCCCCCACGCGACACAAGGAGCGAGTGCTACCCCTTCCACCTGACACCACACAGTACCGCCCCCACGCGACACAAAGAGCGCGTGCGACCCCTTCCACCAGACTACACACAGCACCGCCTCCACGCAACGTAGGGTGCGCGTGCCACCCTGCCGCCATGGTGACGCACAGCAAAGCGCCGCCTTCTCGCTCGCGGCCTCCCAGGGTGCCCCGCCCTCCCGTGCTTCCCGGGTATTTATCACCTTCGCGGGGGCGGAGCATCTGCTGCTGACCGGTACATCCACCGAGCAGGCGGTACTCTTTTTACCCATCTATCCTAAAGACTCTCCTACCGCAAATTATAAATACGTATTCAAGGTGTGATGGTATTTACCTGCTTTCAATCCTGTGGGTAACAAATTGTCAGGTGATGGGCTAACGTTTGAACGTGATTGTACATCATATGGCTGGGGCAGGTGTAAAATATTGAATCACATTATGAATCATTCGTTCCAAAGGGCTGTAAGGCTCTACGCGCGGCCGGAGGGGTGGCTCGATACGTCAGTTTTTAGTTTGACTATCAGGTCGCGCGGGGCGTGGCTCCTGCACGTCACTCACGTATGATCACAGAGTTCAAAGTACTAGAGGGCCAACATCCCACCAGGGGCAGTGTCAGCACCGGACGCCATGCTGGTGGAATGGAAGCCAGCGTTGTTCATAAAACTAACAAGCATTAGTAATGCCAATACTTTTCTGGCTGGATTTGCATTTAATATGTAATCAATGTGGGTGGAGAGACCAACAACACAACAAAGTGGGCGGGGAGACCAACAACACAGTAACGAGGGTAGGGT
>JAWWME010000080.1:0-11754 GCA_035047425.1 Eurycea quadridigitata
AGGGCACCACACATACTGTACAGTATCACTACAAACAGTCATATGAATGTAACGCCCAGTTCAATCATGACATATTATGTTGCATGCCATCCAATGAGCTCATTGTGCCAGAATCATCAGTCCCTATGCCATTCGAGTTATGACTAGGCATGTTCGAACCTCATAGAAAGTGGTTCGCGAGCTTTTCGAACTTTAATGCCAAAGTTCGAAAAGCTCGCGAGCCGTTTTCGAACTTTCGAGCCCTTCGAACCTGCTTCGAACCTGGAAAAAAGTTTGAAGGCTCGAAGGCTCGAAGCAAGCTCGAAAGGCTCGCACTCATAGAAATGAATGGGTGCGAACCTTGCGAGCTTATTCGAACTCACAGGAAACAAACTATTTTTCCATCAAACTACTTTACAAAATATAGTCTTAAATTACATTAAAAACAACTAAAATGAATACCTATGTCTTTTTGAAAATATCTACTAGTACTAGGAGATTTTAATATTAATGTTAATGATGACTGATGCTATAGCACAGAAATTTTCAACAGTTCTAGATACTTAAGGCCCTTTTTGAGGCCTACTTCTCGGTTTCCCCGATTCTGTCCCTTTGGTAGAGCTACAGCACATCATCCCAATACTTGCAGAGGATAAGGTGTTAAAGCATGAGCGTCTCAGTACTTAGTGTGATTTGTGGGGTGCAGGCGGGGGGCGCAGTCAGTGCTTCCTAGCATGCCTGAGAACGTCCATAGGCTACATAGGTCCCCAGTGAGAACTTCATTGAAGGTATGGGCGCATTTGCTTAGAACACTGTGACAGCATAGGCTGTATGCTCACTATGCTGCACTGCTTGCGCTGTCGCAGTCCCGCCTCGTTAGGGCTATGACACCTAGAGGAGGGTGGATACAGGATGGACCAGGGCATTGAAGTGTAATGTAATGTAACTTTGCTTTGTATCACCCCTGCGGTACTCACGTTCGTGGCTTACAGGTGCTGTTCCAAAGCCCTCGGGCCCTCATATGGAGGGGTTAAAAAGTTTTGCTATGGCGCAGCCCCATGTGTAGAGTAACGAACCTGATCGTAGCAGGCATATGGCCGATTCTAAGGGCAAGGGTGCGGAATGGCTCGAAGGAGGAGGAAGTGAAGGAGAGTGTGATGTTGTGTGTGTCCAGTCCACCCTGCGCCACCATCCCATCTCCTGGGTACTACCTATGAGGAGCGTATGGCGATACGAGCAAGGGCGACACTCCTGCGGTCATCAGGCTACCAGTGTATACAAGAGTCGAAAACTGACTCTGACAGTGAGGTGAGCGAAGTGGTTCTTATAATGGAGTGAGCCCTCAGACATATGCTCCTTCTGGTTTTGCGAGTGGCTGGTCTATCTCCCCTTATATCTACCCTCCCTCACCACTGTATGCCCTTGCCCGTATACGGGTGTCCTGTCCACCTTGCGTACCTTCTAGTAAAATCAGAGGCGAGCGTCAGGGTGAACCTAGGCACACAGCCACCCCATCCCCCTCAGCTGTGAAGCGTGTAAGAAGTGCGAAGCCAGACCACTCCTGATACTCCTGACTAGACTTGCAATTTGGCCAGGCCACAGCCGGGCATAGGGACCTGGGCTTGTTATAGAGGAGTACATGGCGAAATTGTGACATAAGGGCTCTGGACCTTAATGGCTGTGACTCGACTAGGAATCGCCTCCCATCATGCAGTTCATAGTGCACCTCCTGAGTGCTCTGTCAGTGAACTACCCTCCGTAAGGTTGGCAGTGCTAGCTGTAGGTACTCAAGATCACGACTTCAAATATTCAAGATACATGTGATTGAGGATCTGTTCCTGGATGGGACAGTCAAGAGTCAAGACTAAGGTACAGCTGCTAGGTGAAGTAGGCTGGACCTCATTGAGCATATTGTTAGTGCACCAGCTCAGTTGACAGGCTCCTGAGCTCGCTCTGCGCTCTCCCCACCACGCAGACACTTCAGTTTCTGTCAAATTCAGCTGAACTACAGCTTCGAACTACATTACCCAGACTCCCGGCTCAAATGATGTTGATGTTGGTAGGTAGGTAGATTCTAAGAAACGCCATTTTCACTAGGGTTGCAGCGCATTAGGGTTGCAACATACGGCTTGTTTGACAATCTACTTGCTACCTGTTGTTCTCTTGGTGTTGATTATCTACTACACCATTTACTTAATCTGATCTTATCTGTTATTTTGTGACAGATTTGGCCATTAGTCTGAGTCAAGTTTGGATATACATGTGTTGGTATTTTTTGTTTATATTCTTTTGCACCGCCCTTCATTACAAATTTCAATTTAAGCCTCCTCATACCTTCTTCTGTGCTCTCACAGTACACCTGGTTCGTAAGTGGGGGAGTCCGGAGCCCGCTCTGCGCTCTCCCTGCCATGCAAACACTTCAGTTTCTGTCAAAATCAGCAGAACTAAAGCTTCGAACTACATTACCCAGACTCCCGGTTCAACTTATTACGGCAGCTGGCGCATCAGCAGCACCTGGCGCGTCGCTGCCGGTTAGTGCCGGTTCGTGTCCAAGCGGGTCGGCGCCGGGTAGCGGTGCGTTCTGTTGGTTTATTGGCACCAGAGACTGTGGGATTAAAGTAACATGTTTCCTGACCCTTTGACACAACCTTTTCTCCCTGGTAGGTACAGGGATGGCTGGAACGATGTCCTGGACATTTGGGAGGGCATTTGCTTCCCGTGTTTGCCAGAAGATTTGAGTATGATATCTGATCTATTGATAAAGATACGACACCCGAGATTGTATTTGATTTGCCTGCGGATGTAGAATTAATTGCTCAGGTAAACGCTTATGTGAAGGCTGATATTACAAAGAGAATTAGTGTGCCTAAAGAAATGGGGGAACGTTACGCCTACTGTTTTAGGGAATATGATGACCTTGACCAGGGCACTGGTGTATAGAGGTAGGTTACTTAGAACGAAATGAATGCAAGATGAAGGCTAGTCCAAACTCTGATAATTTTGAGCCCACCTTGTGGAAGTGGGGAGAGGAAGGGGCTCCTTTAAAAGTTGCTTTGTTAAATACAAGGTCATCATTGGTTAGACATGTAACTGAGGTGGTGGATTTTATATTGGATGAGGAGCTTGATATTATGTTAACTACAGAAACCTGGCTTCATGACACATCTGCACATGCTAGTATTGACTAGTAGTTAGCGGCCCCGCAGGGCTTTAAGTCTATCTGTGTGTGTATAGATAGGGAGACTTGTATAGGTGGAGGAGTGGCTATAACCGTTCGGGACTCACTCACTCCCTAATCCCTATTCAGCAAATGTGAGATGCTAGTCATTAAGCTGACTGTAAATGAGAATGTGACTATTTGTGTAGTGTAATGTTAGGCCACCACATCAATCATATACCTCATTTTGATGAGGAATGTCTGCAATTCGTTGCCAAATTCACTGAACCTACTGCTAATGTTTTAGTTGTAGGTTATGTTAACTTTCCTAGTACTGTCTCTACTCAGAGACTTAATTCACTGTCACTTTTGGGCTATGAACAGCTGGTGCATACACCTACGCATGAGTAATAACCTAGATTGGTTTCTCTCTCTCATAGGCAGGAGAGTTAATGGTAAGTAACACCGGCAGCAACAAAGTGAGTACTGCGAAAATCCTACTGCTGATCGACGCTAGCAGGAAGTTGTGGCACCTTACTGCTGACAGCATGCATGCAATCTAGGCCGATGGCAGGCTACACAGTGAAGGAGATTATGGGGGCCAGACCGCTGGAATACTTCGGGAGAGGCAAAGGCGGAAGCCTTCAGCGGCCGACAAGACGTTTGTACCAGTGGGAAGAGCCTGATGCACCCGCTCTCACCGGACAGAGAAGGGGCCGGCCGGGCTCCTCAGGTAGGCGGTGTCGGCTCCCACTGACACCGTATTTTACTATAGTCAGAAATGTATTATTGTACAAGTTCTAGGGTCTCGCAGTTCTGCATGTTATATGGCAATAGGTCTTAGTATAAGTGCAGTATGTTATGCACTATTGTATGACCGGTCCCATAACCGCCCTCCCTTTCCCCCTAGAAATGCTCCCCTCATTCCCTTGTCATTCTGAGTCTAGTATATTTGCATGGGTATGGAAAATATTGTAGAAAACCCCATTATGTTAGTCTGGACAGCCAGTCTTATCGTACTTGACTGTACTATGCCTTAAGAGAGTGTGTAGAGTACTATATAGTACCCCTTGAAGATACCTTAGACATGCACTCCCTGTCACCACACACCTGAGGAGGAGCATGTGAGGGAGAGAGGTATGGTCAGAGTAAAGGGTCGACTCTTATGGAATTTATGAATAAGCAGAGTACGGAATTTATGAATAAGCAGAACCCTAACCTAGTGTTACTCCGAATGTTAAGCCACTGGCTGAATTAATGTGTATGTTACATTGACCTTATCTTGCTGAGTGATAATTGGATTGTGAATGTTTACTCTGTTGTTCCCTCTGAGATGTACTGTTTTATGCGGATGATACCCACTACGCACATACGCTGGGTCCTAGACGCAGCACTGGGCCGCATTCACATAATGCCCAGCTCAGCCGCAACCATGACAGACTGATGACTACTATAAACCAACACATTACACGTCTTATCCTTCAGGGCCGGAAGGAAGGGAAGGGTCGGGGTATGTGAGTCGCAAGGGTTGAAATGCTGCACGTGGGTTGTACCCATGACTCATGAGCCGTGAATACCCAACCCATCAGATGGGGCACACATACAACTCAACATATTCGGAGTGGCCCCGAGCTAATGAAAGGACAAATAGTTTATGAGCAAGGACACCCCTTGATCACTCACACATGGAAATAGACACATAAGTAAGATGATCCCACATACATTGGGGTATACCGTATCACATAGATGTCACATAGCGATGGCGACTGGCGAGTACTCGACCTTACACATTAAAGAGGTCCATAGCCATGCCACACCTGACCTCCACACCAACAGGAGTTACTACTCTCTTGCCTGACAAGCACCATTGGACTGTTGGACCGCACACACTCACTGGAGTATAAGCAGACGGTAGCGCAGCGCCCTGATGCTCAAGGGTTTTTGGCACTATTCAAACATACAATCATAACCATAACCATAACAATAAAATAGAGAGACTAAATATTAAGGCCTGCCCCTGGTCTGACCACGTTACTATCGAATCCCACCTGATGTTACCGGGAAAACTGCTGCGGATTAATATTGTACCCTGGTACTACTAAGTACTAAAAAGGAATTTTAAGAACATTACTGCTGGATACTTTGCTAGGGTGGCTGGACCACTTTTAGATCAGTTGCCTATTTCCAGTGAGGTTGAGACACTGGTGTCGTGGTGTCTGTGTCATTTTAATCAGATTGTCTCGACAGTGGCGGATACCTTGGCTCCGCCAAACAATAAACTTTCTAAACATGAAACCTTTAGGAAAGCATGGTTCTCTGGTGAAAGTGTACTGTTCACTATAGGCAGGAGAAAAGAATGGCTGAAAGACTCTGGCGGAAAGATAAGACAGTTGCCAATAGGGAGAAATATAAACTGGCAGCATTAGTCTACAAAAGAAAATACTCTCAGCTAAGTGTAACAAGTGCAGACCAGTGACACCACCAGTGTTGGACCCTAGAGTTATACGGAGCATCAGCATATGGCAAAAGTCCAGCTTGTGCTCTTGTGGTGAATGTGATATAATTATGATTGATAATTAATAACATTATTATTATTATTATTACTAGTAGTAGTAGAAGTAGTAGTAGTAGTAGCAGTAGTAGTAGTAGTATTATAATTACTATTATTAATAGATGAACTTGCTAACAAAACCATAACACAAACAACAATTGTAACTTGGGTGGGAAAGGAAAGGATTAAGGAGTAAAATTTTGTTATTTTTTTGTATTTTTTGGAACAGTTTTAAAAATGTTTTTGTGTTTTTGTCAATTTTATATATTTTTTTATTTTTTATGGGGATAAACTGGGGAGTGGACTGTGGGGGGAACCAACTAAACTACAACTTGTAAAACTAACATTACACTAAAGTAATAAAAAAATGGAAGAAAAGGTACAAAACAAAACTAAATGCAAACAAAATTAACACTTCTTTAAATGCTTCTGCCATTCGGAATAGTGAAATTGCTCCAAATGGGGCACCCTTGCATCCCCCCGCTCCTGGCTGGTGTCTGCGCTGCCCGTGCAGAAGTCTGTAAGGTTGTTGGTGAATTGAATCCTACTTCCTGCAAGGGGGGAGTATTTGTCCATGCCCGGGTAGAATTATAAAGGAGTCTGTTGTTCTCCTTGCTCCCTTGATAACTAGATTTGTAAACGCCTCTTTTTGTTCATCACGGGTACCCCAGAGCCTGAAAGATTCATGGGTAACCCCCTTCTGAGGAAAGAGGGGCTGGATCCAACATTGCCTAATAATTTCAGGCCTATTATTACCACCATGCCAATGTCCTGTTTTTACTAAAGATTTTAGATTGTATAGCCTACAAACAAATCAGGGAATACATGGAATCAGTTGATCTACTAAGTGCCCGCCACCAGTCAGGATTTAGGCTACGTCATGGCGCTGAGACAGCGGTTGTGGATCTCAAGGATAACCTTGTCCAGATTATTAAAAAGGGTAATCCCATTCCCTTCCCACCATACTTGTATTGTTGGATCTGGCGGCCGCGTTTGACCTTGTTGATCATACAAGGCTTGGCAATAGGTTGGTAGACCTAGCTAATTTTTCGCAGAAAGCGGCGGACTGGATAAAGTCATTTCTTGAGGGCCATACATCAAGGGTTTTTTCCAGGTGAAAGTTCAGCATGCCCAATCACATCGGACTGTGGTGTGCCACAGGGGTCCTGTCTTTCTCCATGTCTTTTTAACATCTATTCTACACGTGCCCCCTGTTTGACATGCTTGATGATGATGGCCTGGGCGTCGACTATACCAACTACGCCGACACAAAATCCTGACAAACCCTCTATTTGATGCTTATCGTATTAGTATGGGTGGTAAAAAAATAGGATAATTAGAGGAAGTATGCTACATTGTATAATGTATTCGGATGTGAAGGTCAGAGAGTATTTGATCATATTGGTGGTCACTCAGCCAAGGAGAACTCTTGGAGCAGGCACGACAAGACTAGAGGTAGGCGAGCGGCTCGCCACATGCGTGACCACCATCCGGATCTCTGGTAGGCTGAGAGGTATTTTGTAAAGAAAGGGGAGAGAAATTTGCCTTTATTAAGGGGGCAACAACAACTGGGGTTATACTACCAGTCATTAATCACAGCCGACATCGGGAAAACAAACAGCCCTCATAGAGGCACTCACTCACTGCCACTGCTGCTGTCTGTGTGAAACTCCTGTCGGCTCTCTACCCCTTCTCCGCTTACGCTTGGGTCCTCCTCCTGAAGCCCGCTCACTGTTTGTGGTGTTGGATAGAATTTTTTCTTGCCATAGTCCTGAGGTATATGGTGTTTATTCATTTTAATAAATGTCAGTTGCTGTACATGTACCTCTGACAGTTTTCTCCTCTTTTCAGTCACAATGGCTCCAGCAGCACTGAAAACTCTTTCGCACTGTACGCTAGCCGCCGGACAGCTAAGGCTTTCAATGGCCAATTTTACCAATGCGGCTGGCCAAACAGATCGCTTGCTGAGCCAAAACTGCAAAGGATCTTCCTCATGCCCCAGCTGACATGTGTCCAGCAAGTAGGCATCCACCATCTGCTCAGCAGTAGGCCCCCTTGCTGCAGCTGACCGGGAGTGAGGAGAAGCACGAGGCAGGTCAGAGTGTGGAAGGAGTTTGTCCCATAGTCTTTTGTGTCTTTCCACAGGCAAGGGTGTCAGAGCTCTACTATCATCTGACTGCAATGATGTACAGGGCAGCGTCTCCTGCTCCGAGCGGCTTGAATTTTGTTGCTGTCTGTTCTCTTCAGTCAATATGCCAAGTAACCGAGCTGTCAAGGCATTCTTGCATTCAGTGAAGATGTCTTGCTCTTGCCCCAAGCCCGAGCTCTGCTGTACCTCATTATCATCCACCCCAATATATTGATGGAATTCAACCACCTTAGTTTTGAAGCGTGGGTCTAAAAATGTTGCCAACTTATATTCTATGTTGGCTTTCATGCCAACGATCCGTGGATCCACACGCAAAGTAGAGTGCAACTTTCCTGCCATCTGTGCTGCATCTGTGTCTCCTCGAAGTCTGTGTTCCTTCTGTAGGTCTGAAAGTTCCTTCTCCAGCAAATACAGAAGTGGCAGTACTTCACTGAGGCATGAATTGTGTTGGCTTACACGCTGTGTTGCCTCTTCAAAAGACTTTAATAGACAGCAGACAACAGGCAGCATCTGCCACTGGGTGGGTGTAAGGTATGCACCATCTAAGGCGCGACTGTTCGTATTGCAGTAATCGCTTACGGCATTCCTCTGCTCGTGTACCCGCTCTAACATGTGCAAGGTAGAATTCCAGCGTGTTGGAATGGCTGTCTTCAACCGATGGCATGGCAAGCCATGGTGAACTTGCAGTTTGCTTAAAGCATTTCTGGATTTGTATGAGCGAGAGAAATGCGAGCAGATCTTCTGCACAGTACCAACCATATCATGCAGAGTTGGGTAGTGGCCTATGAAATGTGTTACAATGAGGTGTAGCACATGTGCAAAGCATGGTACATGCATAATACCTCCATTTCGCAAAGCAACAATGACGTTAGATCCATTGTCTGCTGCTACAAAGCCAAGTTGTAGCTGACATGGAGTGAGCCATTTCCCCACCACCTCTTGCACTTTGTCCCAGAGATCGGCTCCCGTGTGAGCCCGACCCTCAAAGCTTTCCATGCACAAGGTTGCCTGTTGTCGAACAGCATGACCTTGTTGTTGTGACTGACTCTGCTCAGTTGTAGAGGGGAATGTCACCCAATGTGCTGTCATAGCCATGTAATCAATGCTTTGCCCACTTGTCCATAAATCCATTGTCATGTGCACTCTTTTCCCCTCACAACGTGAAAGCAATGTTTTTATGGCACCAGCAACTTCATTGTACAGCTGAGGTACAGCGGTTTGTGCAAAAAAGTGTCGACTGGGAATTTCCCAGCGAGGGTCTGCAACTGCCATCAGATCCCTGAAACCTGCTTTTTCCACAAAAGTATATGGCAGAATATCGACAGCTAACATTACTGCCATTTTTGCATTGAGCAGGCGTGCTTTGTCATGAGCTTTATCATATTTTTGGCCCCTTTGAAATGCTTGCATGACAGTTGACTGGAGCATGGGTGTGGTGCTTGTTCTTCTGGCACACGGTGTTGTAGGGCTAGGACTGTGTGCTGCAGTAGATGCGCTGCGGCTGCTGGGGCTTGCAACAGGCGCCAAGAGTGGTTGCACACTTTCTGGAGAGTTAACAGATGAAGACTGGGGTGGTGGTGGTGACAGCGGTGGTACTGTTGGTGACTGAGGATGAGGCCTTTGCTCTTTCTTTTGTGACTCTCCCCAGACAGATGCATGATGCCTTTTCAAATGTGCCCTTAAGGACGACGTTCCTAAATTTCCTCCCTGCCCTCGACTAACTGTTTTATGGCATAGAGTGCATTTAGCAAGCCGTGATTTGTGCACATTTTCAATTGTGAAAAAGTTCCAAACTGTGGATTGGGGTTTGGAACCACTGCGCGGTGCTTCACTTCTTTCAGTTTGCCTACTTGGAGTTGGAATCTGTCGTGATGGAGGGCTTTGTAATGCTGGCTGCGGTGGATTTGCTGATGCTGTAACTGTTGCCGCTGGGCTATGACCATGCGAACGCACACAAGCACCAGCATCAATAGGCAGAATATGTAATGCTGCTGGCTGCGGTGGATTTGCTGGTGCTGTTGCCTCTGGCCTACGACGATGCGGATGCACACTACTAGCATCAATAGGCTGCTTTGTGAAGAGGCCATACAGAGGCTTCTGTCGGCTAGTACCCTTTTGCAACTGCTCTCTGTTTGTGTTGTGCAGAGATTTTTGCAGAGGTTGTTCGACTTGCTTACGCCCTCCTCCTCCTCCAATTTCTCCCTCATCCTCCTCTTCTGAAGTATGAATGTCAGATGTTCGTTCTGTCTCAAAGACCTCTCTCAACCTCTTTTTAGGAGATGGTGTGTAATCTTTGTCTAGATCATCATCATCTTCCTCAGATAATGATTCACTGGAGAGTTGTAGAGTAATCATGCTTCCCTTTCCCTCCCCTCTCTCTTTCTGCCCTTCACTTGCTGGTGACGGTGAAGATGCTGGTGATGATGATGATGGCTGCTCCCCTTCCCCAATAATATCCGTAGAAGATTGTGTGGCTTGGGTCCCATGGTGCACTTCTGCTGTGATAACCTGTTTTCTTAAAATAGGATGTGCAACCGGTCCCGCCACTACCTGTTGTGCCATTTCTTGAGACATGCTGCTCTCATTTTGTGGCCTCAGTGTGCCACCTACAATCTCAGCTTCTCCGGTACATATGGCGGCAGCAGCAGTAGTTGAAAACCGTGCACTGGTCAATACATTTCTGCCTCGAACCCTACCTCTACCTTGTCGACTAGTGCTACGACTGCCACGTTTGTAGAAACCAGACATGTTCTTCTACAACCTCGCAGACCGGCAAGGGGTAAAATGCACACTGAATCTCTGCTGCAATAACCCACCCAGAGATTTCAGGGGTCAAAAGAGTGTGTGCAAAATCTACAAAATAACACGCTGGCAATGCCAGGGGTCCAGGTAACACTGAATCTCTGCTCTAAGAGCCTCTAACGCACCCAGAGATTTCAGGGGTCAAAAGCGTGTGCGCAAAATCTACAAAACAACACGCTGGCAATGCCAGGGGGCCAGGTAACACTGAATCTCTGCTCTAAGAGCCTCTAACGCACCCAGAGATTTCAGGGGTCAAAAGAGTGTGTGCAAAATCTACAATAACGTACTGGCCCTGGCCAGGGGTCCCACCCCAGGCAGCACACTGAATCTCTGCCACACCCAGCAATAATAACCCTCCCAGACGATTCAAAGGTCCGAAAAGTGGGTGCAAAATCGAAATTACCAGGCCAGGGGCCCAGAAAGCACACAGAAATTGAAATAAACAGGAAAAAAGCTATTTAAAATAAAAATTATAGATCAAAAACTGTCTAAAACTATCTAAAACACATCTATCTGTTCTAGAAGCTCCTCTCCGTAGCTCACACGCTCTCACACTGATCCTAGGCCACACCCCAGCCTCCTGATGATGCAACTTCCTGTAAAAAGTAAAAGTGAAACTTAACTTTTAAGTAACTGCGTTTTTTTCGGGTTCGAAGGCTCGCGCCCATTCATTTCTATGAGCGTGAGCCTAGGCTCGAAGGCTCGCACCCATTCACTTCTATGAGGATTGCGAGCCCGCGAGCTCAGGCTCGCGCCCTCGTGCGTGAGCTCGAGCCTCGAGCCCGGGCCCGAGTCGATTCGGCCCAAGTCGAATGCTACAGCAGGGGCTCTCGTTCGAGCCCGAGCTCGATGCTCGCCCCCATAGGAATTAATGGCTGCGAGCGCTAGAGCCTGCGCTCTAGGAAACGAGCCCTCGCGCTCGAAGGCTCGTGCCATATAAATGAATGGCGCTCGAAGGCTTGCGGTCGTAGAAAAAAGTTTGTAACTTCTCATTGGACTAAACAACTAACAGGAAGTCGTCATCAGTCATCACCAGAGGACAGGGGGTGTGGCCTGGGACCATTTTGAGGCAGTCTGTCGAGAGAGGAGCTTCTAGATGTTTCTGCTGTGTTTTGG
>JAWWME010000081.1:0-11714 GCA_035047425.1 Eurycea quadridigitata
AGCAGAAGAGAGCCCAAATGTCCCGACAGATTCCCCCTTTGCTAAGGCGGATCTTTCGAAAGATTTGGCTGAGCAACTGAGAGACATTTGGCAATCGAACAGCGTGAGAGAAACTATAAAAAAAATCATGAAAATTTTCCGTGAAACCAGTCCGAGACTCACACTTGCTCCCCCTTTCCAAAGTTTTAGGCAGAAAAGAGTAAAAGTTTGGAAGTGTGAGGAAGGAAAAAGGTAAGTGAAAATTTTAAGGTAAAGACATAGTATCAGTATTACGTCCACACTTACATAAAGAGTTAAAACTGTGAACTGGAACAACAGCAGGCTCGCAGTTCATTATCTTTCTTAATTCAAACATAGCCTTATCTTTGTCATGTGATCTCAGGGTACGAATGTGGTTAAACGCATAAAACATTGCAATAGTTAACAATGAACTCCATAGAATAGAAGCAGAAATAGCAGTCACTACACTAACGTAACTAGGCACCCAAACTGTCCTAGATTGCAGAACTTCCAGTCTTTCAGCGTCAATGTCCGACAATTTCAGACTAGCTATTTTAGAAACATCATCTGATACTAGTTTTAACTGCAATGAAGATGATTTTCTCTCCTCCATAATTACATCAACATTTTCATCGATGGGAATTTCAATGTCTTTAAAAAGGTTGACGTGCTCGACATAGGATGTGATAGGATCAGTACTGATATGGAACAGGATCTCTTCACCCAACGTCACCACAATTGCTTTGGGAATGTACATGAAGAACACACGGTAAGGAACAGGAATGGTCTTTTGTGTGTGTTGGGCAGTGTCGAGAATAGACATAGTTTCCATTCTTGTACTAATGAGCCACCTATTCCCAACCGCTTCAGTAACTGTCGTAGACTCATCTATTCTTGGCTTTGTGATAGTCACATCACAGGACACTGGATCAGCAGTCTTTTGGATGCTGCACAATAGTTTTTGGGTGTTAGGAATAAATGGCTTCCCGGCACACAGGTAGTTGTCCCCCTTGAAAGGAAAGCAAGTCTCTAACCTTGGAACCAGATAGTCTTTCCTTGTCCAATTTTGATATGCGACAACCTTTGGAGCGTTGATTTTAATGTAAGTGTCATTCTGCCAAGTGCCAACATTGATGATCTTCTTTGTACTGAAGATATTTTCAAGTTTTACAATGGGGACGTTGATTACAAAACTTATTCTGTTATTGTCCGTGTCAATAAAGATCGGCAATGCTGAGCCTATTTCCACCGCTACCTTTAACTGAATGTTCATTGTTGGTATGCGATGAATGTCAGTAATCACTTTATTAATAGTCTCTAGAGGAACTAGGTACAGCGGAATTTTAGCCTGCATGAGAAGATCAATACTCGATTGAACCTTTCGCAAATAGTCTGTTGTCGCGAAATTTACTGGATCCAGAAAGTTCAAAAGAGCAGGCTTGAAGATGTTAGAGCGTATGAAAAACTTCATCTCTTGCTCGATCTTCGCTTGTTGAACGCTGTGTAAAACCACCGTTTCATTTATAACATTCAACAGTCTATTGTTCAAAACACGTTGTTCTTGTAGGTGGTCATATATTCTTGTTACATGCTGTGCCAGACTTTCTGTCTTTTGAGCGAGATCTTTGGCTGAGAACTGATTGGCCACATTCATGGTGGTCCCAACCACTGAACTGACGACTGATAAAAGAGTCATTACCCCTACCACGAGGCCACCGACCCATCGACGTTTTCTTTTAGGTACTTCCACAACAGAATGCACGCCGTCAGCGGGAAATGGTTTCATGGATTGTTCGTTGCTCAAAGTCTTTTTTAGGTGTAACAACATTTCTTTTATTGCACTGTTCGTCCTTTGGATGTGATTCTGGAACCATATGTCAAAGTCCGTATCAACATTGTCTGGCCTCTTGATCTGATGCTCCAAGAACTTTGTGACATCAAGATCGATGAAAATGATCTGCTTGACCGTTTTAAAGTCAGATAGCAGTAAACCATTGCTCTCAATCATGGCAATTCCAGTGTCTGGACCACGTTCCATCGTTGGCTCTGTGAGGATCGGGAAACTCGAGTCGACAGGATCTCGGAATGGCAAGGATTCTTGAATGGAGGACGCGTCTTTGTTCACCATGGCGCTCCTTCCCAAGCAAGGCCTCACGCCGATGTTCCATCGCGACAACCCCAAGCACCCCAGCCACAGCCACAGCCGTATTCCAGGACCCATGGTATATTGCTGCAGAATGAGAAAGCAAAATATTGTGGCCCCATTGGGACCTAGACTGACAACAAAATAACAAATAGAACAACAGATGGAGATAACATTTACATAAACAATCATCTAAATTCATTTTCTCTAGTAATTTGAACTGCAGTTCCACATTTATACATTATTTACAATATCCGGATATATAATGAGCTCTAGTGTTATTTAATCAATACATTCATCATTCAGCATTTTGTCAGCAGCCTCTTCGCTTTCTAACTCTTTTATCAAAAACTCTGGGTGCCGCCGCTTGATTTGATTGCTGTGGAAGTATTTTTCAGCAACATTACCATTTACTTCCATTCTAATCTTATACACGATTGGGGAAACTTTTTCAGTGATCAAAAATGGGCCTCTCCACGAGGGGAGGAACTTACTCTCTTTCTGTTGGTTCTTTGGAAAATTGTATACATAAACCTCATCATTAACCTCATACTCTTTTTCACTAGAGCGTTTATCAAAGTAGCTCTTGGCAGCTTCAGCAGATTTTTCTAAACATGCTTGGGCATGGGAAAAAGCGTATTGTAAATGTTTTCGAAGGTCTGATATATACTCAAAGACAGAAGAGGAAGTAATCAGAGTTTGATCATTTGTTTTGTACAACAGGTGCGTGGGAGTAACCATTTTGCGACCTGTTAGTAATTCAAACGGGCTGAATCCTGTACTAGCGGACGGGGTAGCCCTAATTGCCATCAAGATCAAAGGAAGTTTGAGGTCCCAGTCTTTACCACTCTCATCAACAAACTTTTTCAGCATATTGATTATTGACTGGTTGTACCTCTCCACCGTGCCACTACTTTCAGGGTGATATGCTATATGTAACTGCCGCTTGACGCCAAGTATTCGCCACATGCGCGTCATAACATCCGCAGTGAAAGAACTGCCACGATCCGACGAGATCCTTTGTGGCAGGCCGAATCTGCTGAATACATGATTTATTAGCATGATAGCGGTGGTATCCGCTCGACAGTTCGTTGTAGGAATGCATTCCACCCATTTGGTGAATAGACAAACGATCGTGAGAAGGTATCTGTTTCCTCTGGTGGAACGAGTGACCGGTCCAATATAGTCAATTTGAATATCTGACCACGGCAGAGTAATCCCCCTTTTTGAAAGTGGTGCTCTGTGAGATAACTTTGGCACATTTGGCTGGAATTGAGCGCAAACCAGACATCCTTTGCAAAATATCTCGACATCCTGTATCATGTGCGGCCAATACGCAACCTCGGACAGTATGGCCATGGTGCACTTCGCCCGCGATGTCCAGATGTAATTTCATTATGGGCGTGGTCCAGCATAATTCCTCTAAAGGATCTTGGCACAACCCATTGTAGGTTTTTGTCTTTGGTCTCGCGAACCAGTAATCCGTCATGTAATTTAAATCTTTTCTTGTATCTCATCATGAGGCGATATTCTTCATTTTTAGCTACATCCTCCGAAGCTTTATAAGTGTTATCTTGAACATAATGGTATACGGCACTTATCACTGAGTCATTTAGCTGAGCTGTTATCAGATCAGGATTTGGGGTATCCCTGGACCATTCCAAGACCTTTCGTTCCCTGTCTGCCTCCTGCTGACGGGTAACCGCTTCAATTTTCTTCGATACCAATAAATAATCGAAATCCATCAGTGGCCCGTTAATGGCACCCACATTCGCTAGTCGATCCGCTTCATCATTATATTCTTTTTCTTGTCCCTTAACCTTAGAATGTCCCTTTGTTTTCTTCCAGTATATGGTCATGTTGTTCTCCTGGACAACGTCATCAATGTGCTTAATTAATGTACCATGTTTCAGGGGTTTCCCTTTCATGCATTTCCATTCGTTTCTTTTCCATGTCGGTAGAAATTCCACGAAGGAGTTTCGGGCATAACCGGAATCGGTCACTATCACTATTTCCCTCATGTGGTGTTGATTTGCAGTTGTGATGGCCAACAATACCGATAGTAATTCTGCAACTTGACTTGTTTTATTACCTACAGAGGCCGAGACCGGGCTCGCGGGGAAGTCATTGACCCATATATTGCCGATTCCAGCTTTTATGACTATGGAGCCATCCTCCAATTTTTCTCTGAATGAACATCCATCAACGTATACCGTGGGCAGTAGTAGGTCTGTATCTTCTTCATATATCTTGTGTGCAGAGTTTTCAGGCGGTGACGATGAATCCATCAGGGCCACACAACAGTCATTTTCTTGGCAGCAATCGTGTAGATCAACTAGGCCTTGTGCTAGCGCATTCTTTTTGTTTTTGGCATACCTGACTTCCATCGGGAAATCTTGCATAGCCAGCATCCAAGCTGTGATACGTGTGCCAGATACGTTGCCGTCTTTAATCCTATCGCTTCCAAGAAATTGTAGGGATTGGTGACACGTTTCCAGTATTATCTTTTCGCCTTGGATAAAGGGACGGAAGTGCTGGGTAGCCCACACAGCTGCGAATAATGCTTTTTCACATTCCGAGAACTTTACTTCCACAGAGGATAGTGTCTTGCTTCCGTAGGAAATCACCTTGCCAATCTGATCTTGTTTCTGGTACAGAACTGCAGAGAGCGCGGTGTCGGAGTATGCCACTTCGAGGAAAAATTCTCTCCCACGTACAGGGTATGCGAGACATGGTGCCTTAGACAGTCTCTCTTTTAAAGTTTGGACCGCTGTGGCACATTCATCTGTCCAGTTCCATGGTACATCCTTTTTCAATAGGTGTAATAATGGTTGAATGATTTCAGAATATCCTTCAATAAACTTACGGCTGTAGTTTGTAATTCCCAATAAACTACGAACTTCTGAGATATTCGAGGGTTCTTTTAGTTTGTTTATGGTTTTGATTTTCTTCTCTTGTATATTGAGTCCATCAGCAGTGATTTCATGGCCCAGGAAATTCACCTTTTTCCGGCACCAGCATGCCTTCTGCAGCGACACACGTGCTCCTGCCTCATATAGCTGTGTGAGAACATGATCTAGCTCAAGCATATGGCTTTCAAAGTTTTCACTTTTGATTAGTATGTCGTCCACATACGTCAAAGTACCGCGTTCGGCTGCATCCGGCAATGCCTTCGTAACAAATATGTTGAACTCACTACCAGAGTTAATGTATCCAAAGGGGGTACGGGTCCAACAGTACTGTTTGCCGCCAAATTGGAATGCCAGCTTGTGTTGGTCTTCTTCAGCCACAGGGACTATCCAGTATCCACTGGTAAGGTCCAATGTGGTGAAAATGTTAGAGCCACGGATTTGGGCCAGGCCTTGATCAATATAGGGGAGTGGCCACCTGGACTGACTCACCTTCCTGTTCAGGGCCCTTAAATCAGCACAGAGGCGCCAACTACCGTTCGGTTTTAGTACTGCAAGTATCGGAGTGTTGAAGGTGCTGTGCACCTGCCGTATAATTTTTCTTTCTTCTAATTCGTTTATAATTTTGGCAATATCTTCCAAGGATTGCAGTGGTAACCGGTACTGTCTTCTAAATATCGGAGGGTCATCAGGATTCAAAGGTATGCGGGTCACGTGGAGGTGTGTGCCACCACAATCATACGAGTCCTTAGAAAATACCCTTTGATGTTTGTTGAACAGTTCACGTAAGGCCGACTTTTTCTGTTCATTTTCTTCCAACCCAGTGGCTTTTTCAATTTGTTCTTCAATCATCTCATTAAAGCCCGGGAATGCTTCTTTGACACTGATTTCATTTTCCTCCTCTAATTTTTCCGACAGGTCTCTAGTGATGGCTGCGACATTGTTCCTTTTGATTTCCGCTGGACATTGCGGTATGTCCATTGCTTCCTTATAATATTCCAGTTCAGGTGCAATTATTGATATAATTACTTCCTCATCGGTTATTTTAACGGAAATTTCCTCAAATGTAATGTCATCACGTGGATAGAGCGAATTTACCTCGAATATACCGTGCGGTTCTGAATGAACGGACTCGGAGATCAATCCGTCTGACATATACATTTCCTTCGTGACACCAATAATAGGGTTACACAGGTCCAAGGTATAATATGAATCTGAGATTCCATAACCGAAGTTCTGTCCTTTTGACAGTTTTCTTGGTAAAGGTCCCTCGTTGTTGAGCATAATATCACAATATCTGGATGAAACATTTACAAGAGGGGTGTAGGGTAACTTTAAGTCCATGGAGGAGTATATTCCGTTTGCATTGATCAGGACATCACAGTGGTTCATCAAAGACTGTTTTTTCCGAACCTTCAGCCCTACTTTATTTAAACAGGTATGTGGAGGTAATTCCACATCCTCCTTAAGGCACAGTTCCACGGCGTATGGGAGCATTTGTTTGGATTTCAATGCCTGTTCCCTATCATGAAAGTCCATTGGATCCTTGCTCAGCCTTGTCCATATTTCGCCTCTGGCTAAGTCTGAAAAGGTTGCAAGCCGGTGCATGATATCTGATCCGATGCAGCAATCCAGTGTCTCATCAGTGCTTATATCAAAGTTGTGATAGAGGTGTAGGTCTCCAACTTGTGCCCACATCATGGCGTGTCCCATAACCCTACTATCATTTACTCCCTGATTCGAGTTTTCATTTTGGTACCAGATGGCGGGCTCGCCCGTCTTCAACTGGTGCCACAGCCTCACTGATATAGACGATCTCTCTGTGGGGAAAGACAACACGGCCATAATTGGCGTGATCTCGTTTTTAAAGAATACAGGTATATTCCACTCCCCATGCGGATTCTTGGACAGCCTTGTCAAGACTCTGGTTTGTTTGGGGACTTCTTCAGGTAACCCATCTTGGTCCAGGGTGACATCATTGGCATAAAATCGGAGACAGTCATCATGGATTTGGACCTTCCACTGTTGCTTGTCACTGAGTACGACAGTGCCCTCTTCTGGTTGGGTTTCTCTGGGCGTAACAACTGTGAATTCTGGAACCTGGCAATTCTGGAGGTATATTTCCACTACATTGGGTCTCCTTTCCACCATGTGTGTCCTACGGGCTCCCATGGTCTTCCTGGTGCTTTTCTTAAGTGGTATAGGCCTCTTTACCTGTGCCCAGAGCACGTTATTGAAATAATCCAGTAATGGACTCAGTCTTTTTAAGATGTCACCGCCTAGCAACACATCCAAACTATCCAGGTCAACAATAACCATGGGGTGTCTCATATGATGTTTCCCAATCTGGATGTCAATATTGGCTGTGCCTAGTATGGGTACCTCGTCACCATTGACATTATGTAGCTTGTCCTCCTCTTCAGCGTGGGATAATTTTGAGTACGCCTCCTCTTGGGATACGTCCTTATGTAAGAACATGTAAATCTTCTTTGACATAAGCGTAGCCTCAGAGCCGGTATCCAACAAAGCATCCACCGTCCATCGCTTTTCCAGAGTGACATTGGCATAATATCTGTCTGATTCCTGTCTCAGGTCACACACGAAATGGGAGTTGTCGCACATTCGTTGTTTCATTTTAGGAATGTCCTTTTCCTTTGTTATTTTACTTACAGTTGTGGCTTTGGGGGTATTATTAATATTCTCAATTACGGCACACTCCTTTGGTTTACAGTCGTCTCTGATTGGCTCTTCTGTCTCAGATTTCTCCACTTTCCTTAGTGTTTCGCTAGCAGAATCGTCTGCCTGTATTATTAGTGACATTACCATATTTGTCTTCTTATTTTTTTCTTCATTTTTGATTTTACACAGCTCTTCCATCCGTGCCCAATCATCTCTTGCCTCTATTTCTGGAATGTCCTTAATAGTTGGTGTCGGGATGGAGGGAGCTAGTCATTGATCCTTAGCCGGCGGGGCTGACACGGTGACTTGTGGATTTGAACTTGGTATCGAAGTTGCTCCACTCTTGTGTTCCCTCATGCTTCTCATGTATTGCTCTAACTCCTCCAGTCGTTGTTCCAACATACTAAGATTACTCCGAAAATTTGGGTTCCTGGGCCTATAATTGGGATTTGGCCCCTGCTGTTGATTATCATAGCCAATATTCTGTTCCTGGTTTTGGTTATTAAGCCATTGTCCTCGTCCACCTCCACCTCGGCGTTGGTTGTTTGGATAGTATGTGGTCCCCCTTTGTTGGTAATAATTCTGTGGGCGTGGCTGATAATATTCATTAGTCACAGTCATCACATTCGGATCATAGGGTAGAGCTTCTGCATTCAGGGCAGAGTTCTGATTTGGAACAGAAGGAATCACATTTTGAGGAGCGGGTTGAGCTGAGGGGCGCGCCGGGGAATTCACCACTGGCGCTGTAACATTGGCACTCATGTTAGGTTGTTCCCCCTTTTCGGCCACAACAACTTCGTCCTCCTTATGGGTTTTATTCCTCTTGTTCCTAAACTTGCTTGATGTGTTCTTACAGGGCGGCTCTAGCACCAATGTATCCTGTGGGTTACTGGAAACGACACATGCCTCAGAATTTTTACCCTTGGGTTTGTCATCAGTACAAGTATCGTACATGCGTTTTGCATGCAATAATATCCATTCTACCGAGTGTTTCGAGGGGTTAAACTCGTGGCATAACACCATTTTCATAGAATCAGGAAGGCCATGAAAAAATGCAGAGCGAAACTGCTTAGAGTTCTCATTAAAGTCGGGATCGGCTTGTGTAAACGCATTTCTCAGGTTTTGCAAATAATCACGAGGATGCTCAGACCGTCCGCATTTTAAATTGTATGCATGCTTGAATGCATCGCAATCGCTCTTGTATAGAGAGAAATGCGCAATCACTTCATGCCGGTAATCGGGCCAATTCTTAAAATCCTCTTGTTTATTATTTTGAAAAAATTGTTGGGAATCCGCCGCAAAAGTCCATGATAAATATTTTATAAAATCGGAACCTTTGTAAAAATCAAGACTTTTCATCAAGCGAGTGTACGTTTCCAAATGATCTATGATGGAAATTCGCCCGCTTTTAGAGTACATTGGGATAACACTTCTTATTTGAGAAACGTTTTTGTTTAACTTGTGTTTACGGTGATGCGTTTTCCGGTGTCGGCCATCTTGCTCTGACTCGTCTGATGACGTAGTAGTATAGCTAGTGGCTGATTTGCTACCAGCTGACTTCCTACGTTGGCGTGGTGACGTAGCCACGCGTTCCGTGTGACCTGGCACGTAAGGGGGCGGGGTCACGAGTGCAGGAGCATGCGCCGTGCTTACCATCACGGGTTGCATGGCGGCCATATTGCTTTGACTCGGTAAATTATACCCGGTGTTCGGAATCGCAGTGTAAGGCACAGATGGTGTCGTTACAGTGGCGAACGTGGTGAAAGGGGCCATCGAGGGCGCCATCGTTGGAGTATAGCCAACACTGGCACTCGGTACCACTCTCGTCTCGTTCACAAATGTAACACCCGGGCTCCTCGCAACGTTGCCCCGGTCTAAATCCGAAGTGTGTGCAAAACCAGGCAGTCTACAGCCGGTCCCGGCAACTGGTATACACGTAACCACGTTTGCATTATTAGTATTATAATTGGGCGGGCCAGGCTCGCTCTCCTCATAATACTCGTCTGTATCATTAGACGGGTATAAACATTGACCGCGCAATAGGGCAATTTCTTTGCATTTCTCGCGTAATTGTTCCCTTAAGTTCCTTACACAACGGTCTTTATTTTTCAAATCTCCCTTCGCTTGAGACAACAAAGATTCATTATTTTTCAATAGTCTGTTCAAGCGTTTGCACTCCCCATCTAAGTACGCACTGTGGGATTCAGCATCCTTCCGAGCTCTGCTGAGTTCATTACACTTAATGTTCAATTCTGAAATCTCATCAACTAGCTGAGCAACGCGGACTTCATTAGACCTGGCATTCACCCGCAAACTATGCGTCTCCCCATCACTTTCTGATTCGCTCCTTTCACTCCCCACATCCTGGAGTCGCTGCTTTAGCGCGGATATCTCATGCCTGAGTTCATCGCAGCGCAATTTCATTTCATGGCTTTTATGCTGAACACTAACTAGCTCATTTACGCGCTTTTCCTCACTCCTACGCGCCTCTTTCGTTGCCTTAATCTGATGCTCTAACGCCGCCTTTGTATCTACTAGTTGGCGTCGGAGACTGTCGACGAGGTCCCGACTGCGGGCACGCTCATCCGTGGAAGGATCAGTAATGGGGACCTCACTATCAGAGGGGTTGGGACTAGGAGCCGCCTCAAGTTCAGATATTCTCTTCTTAAGTGACGCAATCTCAGCAGAAGTGGCGTCTCTCTCTTTAAGGAGGTCATTCACTTCTTGAGTTTTAAGGTTAGCCTCAGTCTCGAACTCATCTCGGGCCACTTTCAGCTCATCGTAATCAAATGATGCTTTAGTTAGCAAATCATGCATTTCAGTCAAGCTCAGTGTTAGAAATTAAGGTATTTTTGGAAGTAGACCACCGGGCTCCTTCAGCTAGATTTTTAGGAGCCTGCATAAAAATTAAGGAGCCCGCAATACTAAAAACTCCTTTTACACTCGCACATTTACTTTTCACCCCAGCTGCATTCTTTACATTGTAGAATGTGCTTTGTGCATTTTGTGCATCCTTGCCATTCTTATAACACCACAGCCATATATTTCTGCAAACTCTGTCTTGTGTGCACCAACAAATCGTAAAAACAGATCACCTCTGTACCCGCATATCTTTGCTCGTGTGCACCCACGCCACTCTGGTCTATGAACCTTCCTCTGCTTGCTCCTTTACACCTACCTGACATGTGTTAACCGAGCCAAGCTAGGGGTCTGGCTTGGCAATTAGAACTTAGATTTGCTAGTTGCACACCAAAATGTACCTTAAAAACGTTGTCACAAGAATAAACAACTAAAATGGAAAATAAATTCAAACAAATATTTCATGGCTCACGCTTTATCATAGGGCAGGAGCCAACCAAGATGCATGGCTCAAGCCCAGCTTGAGCTTGCCCTGACTCCTCCAGCCCTGTGCCATGAAGTGTTGCTTGGCACTTGCCCAGCAATGTTCTTAATGGCCAGCTATGGTGCGCTGCATCCTGCTGCCAAACCAGCCATACTGCACAGCCATGCTGTGCTGGGCCACTACCTCATCTATGCCTTCAGTCACACTGTTTCTCATCTGTGGCCTTAGCCATGCATGTCTGACTTATACCTTCAGCTGTTCTAGCCTGCTCTGTCACACCAAGGTATGCTTGTCAGTACCCCATCCCTAGATACACTAGTTTTGCGCTACAAGTTCCCATTGAGATGCACCCACTCACTCAGTGAGTGGGTGCAGTGTACTCACTAATTGTTCATAACACAACTGCAGTCTCTAATGACCTAGTGCTGCAACACATTCAGCTTTAGACATCTGTAGCAAAACGAAAGCAAGAGGAGCCAGCTGGGCTCCTTGCAGACTCACAGCTGGGAGCCCACATCAAAAATAAGGAGCCCCGGGCTCCCGGACTACTGCTAATTTCGAACCCTGCTTAACTACTCCTATACATATACAGTTTTGGTGGTTAAATGTGTATATACCATCTCCCAGGGTCTGTTTACAT
>JAWWME010000082.1:0-11698 GCA_035047425.1 Eurycea quadridigitata
AGGGGGGCAAACATAACTTAGCAAAACACCCCTTCCCTTTCGTAGGATTTTTTTTTTCATCGATTTGGCCTGAATTTGCTGGGTTTTGCCGCGTTAGTCAGGTTTCGTCTAACTTAACATAACCCAGGTTTTTAACCTTTGTTTTTTTCAGTGAATATATATATATATATGTATATATAATTTTATATATATATATATATATATATTCGAAAAACTGTAGGTAACCACCTACTTTGGATTACCCGCACTCATCCACAGCCAACAGTTATTCTTCAAAACAGGGAAAATAAACTCACCACGCCGCCTTTTTCAACTCTCCAGTAATCTTTATTTAGGCAATTCATGCCGGCGACATCAAAAGAAAAATGAACCGCTATATACATGACGAAAAAATGAGTCAAAATTTTAAAAAGTCAATAATTTCCCTTGTAGTGCAAGTAAGGAAATGATGATACAGGCAGCCCCCGTACCCCACGTGGCAGCCCCCGTTTCGCCCTCCGCTGTACGGGCTCCTCAGCAGCGTAGTGTGGCGTTGTAGGGTCGTACTTTTACTTCCGCCCTCATGATGACGTCTGTCCGTTCACTCCCCTTGTGCCTCCCCTACAACAAATTTTAAAGGGATAGCATGTTTAACGGCGTTCTGACCCACAAGATCATTCATCAACGCTTCACTATAGACCATTCTATATTGCACATCCCGTTACAAGGTTAAACTGTAAACAGCGCACCATTAAAAACAAACATTTTTTTAATATATTAAAAATATGTCAGACTACATTATGTACATTTTAAACATCGGCGCGATTAAAAACCTCCTTAACGTGCATAATCAACATATTTGTACCAGTTTTTTTTTTTAAATATTTTTTTATTAGGAAAAAATAGGTTGCATACACCACAATGAATCATATTGATGGAACAATGTCAATTATAACACAAGGATAATACATTAAAGCAATAATTTCCAGTTAAGTTGTACTCATGTATGCAATCAATAGTGTAAATAAGCAATGGTTCGTGTTTGTTCCTTTTTAGTTTTGGTATTATCACAAACAGTCCCAAATATGCAACATATAATATTCCGATTCTATAACTCTTTAACCCCTCCAAATTAAACAAAACCCTATCCCTAACAAAAAACGAAACAAAAAGAACCCCCCCCTCCAGAGCTAGGATCCATACTGCACTCCCTCTAAACCTTCAGGGTCACTTCTGCTACTTCAGGTAAGTCAATATGTGCCAGAAGATACCTCCAGTGGTCCTTCGGCCTGGAGGAACCGAGTAATAGTTTAGCATAGTTTTGTTCCATCACAGCCTGTTTCACAAGACTGTGCCACCACTTCACACCCCTTGGAGCCTGTCTGGACATCCATCCCTGTAACAACACACTTTTAGCCACTCCACTCTCAGTGCACACAAATCGCCTCTGCTCATCAGGTAAATCTATGCCGATTAATAGCAACCAAGTTTTCATGTCTAAGTTCAGTTTCACACCCAACGTGACGTTGACTTGGTCACACACATTTTCCCAATAGGTAAGTACATCACGACATTCCCACCACATATGTATCCAATCAGCCCCCATAGTATTACACCTGGGGCACCCACTCGACCTATCAGGAAATATTCTGGCCGGTCGAGCAGGCGAGTAGTGCATGCGGTGTATCAGCTTGCATTGGATGAGCCTCGCTCTGAGCGACAGCCCTTTGGACGCAGCAGCCTTCAAGAAGTTTTCCCATTCATCATCAGTCAGATCACACTGCAAACCAGCATTCCAGTCCTCCCTCAGGCGACCCGGCTCTAACAGTTTATATTTAGTTAGGTGTTTCACCAAGTGTGTTATCCAATGAGCATTATCCTCCGCCATTGTCAGGAAATCCAGCACCGGAGGGACTGCTGGAAATTCTGGAAAGGTCGGCATCCAGGCCCTGAGTGCAGCCCGCAATCTATAATAATATAATAAATGTAGAGCAGTGTTGGGAGCCTGGGCTATAAATTCACTGTGGGTTACAAATCTGTTTTGTGGGAACAAGTCCTCAAATGTGTGATGCTCCGCTAAACGACACAAACGTTGGAACCCCACCTCATGAGTCAACGGGACATTTTTAACATCAAAAATATGCATATTCTTATGTATCAACAAGGGGAACCCCATCCGCTTTCTCATTTTATATACAGCCAGATCAGTGGCTTCAAGAGCTGTCTCCACGGGGATCTTGTGTTTCATTCCCTCTATTAGCCTAGTCCAGTGGTCTTCAAACCTTTCAAGCCGTGGACCCCTTTGGCATTGAAATATTTTTCAGGGACCCCCCACTTGATGTATACTGTTAGGTTAGTCCCCCTCATTTTGGCCTGGGGACCCCCTTGGCTCGGCACCGTGAACCCCCTGGGAGTCCCGACCCCCAGTTTGAATACCATTGGCCTAGTCCCAATATCAATATCCTCAGACATTCCCTTTTCAAGCCTCTGATGTTGCGACCTGTCTGTCGGTAAAAACCAGTACCTGACATATTGTACCTGACAAGCAAGGTAGTATATATAAAAATCAGGGACACCCAGGCCGCCCTCTTCATATGGCACTTGCAGCTTAGGCAGGCTAATACGGGCCTGACCACCCCTCCACAACAATTCCCCAACCAAGCCATGAAATCGTTTAAAAAAGGAAGCGGTCAGTATCAAAGGAGTGTTTGCAAATAAATATAAGGCCTTGGGCAGGAGCACCATCTTAGTAAGAGATACTCTAGCTGCGAAGGACAAGGGCAGAGTCCTCCATTTACTCACCAAGGCAGTCATCTCAATCAATAGTTTGTTTACATTGTTTTTGTAGGACACCTCACTATCAGTTGAAATCCAGACCCCTAAATATCGGAATCCCGTTTCAGGAGCCTGCAGTGGGAGTTGAGCGCAAGCCAATCTCGCCTTCACAGTCAGCATGTATATCAATGACTTGCCCATGTTTATTCTCAGACCAGAGTAATCTCCGAACAAACATAGTTCGGTAAGTAAGGCATTCACATGTTTGTCAGGGTCCGTGACATATATCAATACATCGTCCGCAAACAGCGAGATCGATAAGTGAACCCCCCACATGTGTAGCGTACTGTTCCTGTGTTTCTGTCGAATTTTACAGGCCAGGGCCTCGATAGCTATGGCAAAGATCAATGAGGATAGAGGACACCCCTGTCTCGTGCCCCTCGCAATATGGAAAGGGGTAGAAATTCCCGGTTGGTCAATGCCGTCGCCATCGGTTCCGTGTACAGTAGTCTGGTCCAGCAAAGGTAGCCATGACCAAATCCCATCCTTTCCATTACCTTGAAAAGGAAGGGCCATTCAACAGTGTTGAAAGCTTTTTCCATATCAATGGATAATATCACTGCCGATACATCAGGACTAACAGAATAGAGGACATTGGACAATAATCGCAGATTCTGGGAAGTGGCGCGTTCAGGGACAAACCCAGCCTGTTCCAGTTCCACCAGAAAAGGTACATGGTCCCTTAATCTGGTCGATAGGACTTTGGCCAATATATTGTAGTCCACATTCAGTAGAGACAGAGGCCGGTATGAGCTCACCTCATCAGCCTTACGGTCCTTCTTAAGCAATAGTATAATCATTGCTTCGCGAAGGGTACTGGGGAGTGTACCCAACTCAAACGCTTCATTGTATAAGTCTGTTAGGATAGGTGCCAAGAGGGTACAGTATTCACTATAAAACTCCACTGTAAAGCCGTCAGGCCCCGGGGCTTTACCCTTACCCAATGAACCGATTGCTCGTGTCACTTCTGTTTGTGTAATAGGGCCTTCCAGCATGGAAGATTCCGGTGCCTCCATCCAAGCCATGCCAATGTCAGATAGATAGTCATCAATGGCTTGATCAGTGATTGCGTAGTCCGAGTGATACAGTTGCTCATAGTATCGCCTGAATATGTCATTAATGAGCAGGCTATCTCGAGTGGCATCACCACGCTCATCCTTAATCTCGTGCGACACATTTTGGGGAGTAGAACTTTCTATTGCCCATTTGAGCGTTTTGCCAGGCTAATCCCCCTCGCCCACCAAGCGGGTGCGATAGTCTCTGGTAGCATATAGTTGGATTTTAGACAAGTTCTCCTCTAGGTCCATGAGGGAAGATTGTACAAGCAAGCGGGTAGTGGGAGTTGGGCTAGCCCCATGAGACATCTCTGCATCTTTTAATGCAGCCTCAGCAGCTTCAGCAGCACGGCGCAGGGATTTAAGCAAGGTTCTCTCAGTAGCGTAGCAGATCCCTCTCAGGAAACTCTTCATGGCTTCCAAGAACACTCCCATAATGTCTACTGATCCGGTGTTAATTCGGATGTAATCCCTTATAGCCCCAGTGAGAGCGGCAGAAAACACAGTATCTTTCAGTGCATCTGACTCGAAACGCCAATGCCTCAGCGGGGAATAAGGCAGAACAAATAACATGGACCATTTTAACGGTGAGTGGTCGGACCATGACCTAGGAAGTACCTCCACCTCCGATATATGTGGCAACAAACCCTCCGACACCAAAACTCTATCGATAGTGGTATACAGATCGCTAGGTGAGGAATAGTGAGTGTGTCCCGGAGTGTTACCCCTGAGTCCTCCAAACATCAACCAGTGAGTAGGTACCCATCAGGTCCAAGCATCTCCTGGCCGCAGCCGACAGCCCCCTGCCAGCAGACCGAGATCTATCCAAATCAACATTCAATATGAGATTGTAGTCTCCCGCCCAGACCCACTTATAATCAATATATTTAACACAGACTTGCGCCAATCCCTCAAAGAATTCCAGGCTGTCCACATTGGGGCCATATAGATTTCCCAGCAACACTCTTGTTCCATACAGTTCTCCCAACAATAAAGCATATCTGCCTTCCCTAGCCACAACAGATTCATGTCTAATAAATGGAATATCACTCCTAATCAAGATAAGCACGCCTCTAGCATGCGAGGAATAGCCTGCATGTATGGCATGTTCTTTCCATCTCCTAGACAACCTGAACTTTTTAATATCAGTGAGATGAGTCTCCTGTAGCATAAGCACTTGTACACCCTTCAGTTCAGCATATTGAAGAATCTTTCTGGCCTTTTTAGGACAGTTAATGCCTCGTACATTCCATGACAGGAATGTTACAGTTTGTTCACTACCCTTGGTCCGCTAGAGTAGGTGACATGTTGTTCCCCAAGTTCAACAGAGAGTGCTTCATCAGATCCCAGCTCATAGATTCAAACCCACCCACACGAAGGCTACCCAACATGCCCAGTGTCTTACTCAAATACACTAAGCACATCAACCAAACACAACACACCTATATTCACAATACACAGCAATTTTCCCAGAACTACCTCCAGAAAAATAAAAAGGAAAATCCAACAACAATACAAACAGATGCAGCAGCAAGGGGGCGCCATGCCGCATCAATAAAGGATTATGTATCAGGCTGATTCGCCAGGTCATTCCAGCCCCTTATGGGCAGGAGATCGAGAGTCCGGAGACCCAAACTTGTCCATGAATAGACCACTGTTCCCAGCGCGGTTCCAAAAGAAGTTGCAAATGTAGTTTCAAGTCTCTTGAAATAAGGATTGGCTATCGGAGCTTAGAGCATCTTCACCGCCTCCACCCGATGCTGTGGTGTCTTGGGTGTTGGATAGTGACGGCGGGTGGGAAGAGGTCGGCCGTCTCCTCCTTTCAGGATTATTCTTCCTCAGGCTTGAACGGAGGCCCCGACGGCCCCTTGGCCTCGGAATGTCCCCAAATCCATCCCAATCCAGCTCCGGGCAGTGAGCGTGTAGTAGTTGGACTGCTTGTTCCGGTGTTTCACAAAAATGAGTCTTTTCATTCAACACCACACGAAGTCTGGCGGGGAATAACATAGAGTACGGTATCTCAGCCTTGCGCAGCATCTTTTTAACTTCCATGAAAGCCGCTCTCTCCCTCTGAACAAGTAGAGAAAAGTCAGGGTATATAGAGATCTTAGCATTTTCCAGGGAGAGTTCGCCAGCCACCCTAGCAGCGCGGAGTGCCTCGTCCCGGTCACGATAGTTCAATAGTCGGGCTATGATGGGGCGAGGAGGTTGCCCTGGTTGAGGCCGCCTGTTGGTTATCCTATGTGCCCTCTCAACTATGAACATCGCCGAGAAAGAGGCATCAGGTATTGATGTTTTCAAAAAGTTTTCTACAAATTCAGTGCAGTTAGGCATAGGTGTGGATTCCGTCACGCCAACTATGCGAATATTGTTCCGCCTTGCTCGGTTCTCTAAGTTGTCGTTCTTGGCATGGACCGTATGTAAGGAGCTTTCAGCACTTTCCAGTCTAGAAGTCAGGTCAGTGACCGAGGTCTCCAGTGCATGAAGCCGAGAGTCCACCTCTGCAGATTTCAGTTTCTGGTTATCAATTGCCACCTGCATGCCATCTATTTTCAACAAAACACCATCTAACTTGGAATCCAAACGCTGCAGCGTAGTCTGCATACCTTTCATGATGTCCGCTAAAGCGGTCAGAGAAGTGTCAGGCTCTGCGGATGCATCTTCCCCAGGATTGTTGGCAGTAGCCCCAGTTGGGCCAGCTGGTCCAGGAGCTCGAGTGAAGATATCCAGTTTCTTCTGGGTCTTGTCAGGTTTCACCATTTTGGAGCAGTAACAAGAGGCAGTCTCCGGGATTCAAGAAAGGGGTCGACGTCAACCTTAAGATGACAAGTGCCACCAGAGCATTAAATTTCCATAGAGCCCAATAGGATCAAGAAAGAGTGCAGGGGAAATAGGCACATCCACCATTCAAAGGTGGCACCCCCGATGGCTCGATATTGTTGCACTGTTTCACTGTTCGTAGAGTCCTGGCAATAAGTTGAATCTCGCACACATAGTCAGATCGCCATCTGCATCTCCTGCGTCTCCTACAGGCGTTCACCTGAGAGAAGAGTGACGGCGGGGAGGGAGGCACCCCACTGAAGGCCCCGGCTCCGGGATCGGGACACGGCCCCTTCACGTCTCAGGAACTCAGCAGTGCGCCATCAGGCTTGGTGGGGCCGGGCACTCGGGTCCGCCCGTCCTCAGCGCCTCACGCAGGCGTCAGAGCCTCCGGGCGTCGCTCACCAGAAGAGTGATGGCGGGTGGGGTAGGCACACCAGCGCAAGGCCCCGGCCACGGGACCGGGCCAAGGCCCCCCCGTCCCAGGCACCCAGTAGCGCGCCGTCAGGCTGGGTGGGGCTAGGCACTTGGATCTGCCTGTCTTCTGCGCCCCACGCGGGTGTCAGGGTCTCCGGGCTCCACTCGCCAGAAGAGTAGTGTCGGGCAGGGAGGTACGCCACGCAAGGCCCCGGCTTCGGGACCAAGCCAAGGCCCCGCCACGCCCCCGGAGAACAGCAGTGCGTTGCCGAGTCGGTGGAGAAGAATCGAGTGCGTGGCGCACTCGTAAGCAGCGATCGGCAGTTTTGTAGCAGATCCTCCCGTATCGCAGTCACCAGCCCCCGATCCGCTGGGCAGGCGCCCCACGCCAGTCCCCGGCTCCACGGCCGGGAGTAGGCCCCGCCACGTCGTACGTGGAACTCGGGCCACGTAGGGTCGCCAGACGCCAGAGCAACTGGACTACGGACCGGAGATCCTCGGATGACGGTGAGTGGCAGTAATATTCGGATCAGATGACCCGGTCTGGCAGCCTGTTGGATATTAGAAGCGGCGTGTCGCGGAGCTACGGCTCTACGCGACCGCCATGTTGCGTGCTTGGCCACGCCCCCCAACATATTTATACCAGTTGTGTGCAAATTGCTGATATAGAGGATTTTAACTGGTTAAATACGTATTTGGTCCCACCGGTGCACTGATAGGACAGGTCAACCTGTATACAATACACACGGGGTGAAGTGAAAAATATTTTTTTCTTTCTCTCTTCTCAATTTTATTGCATCCCCTTGCTATGTGGCAAGCTTAGATGCTGTAAAAAAAAACAATTTTCTTGTGGGGACAGGACAATGGAAACAAGCTTATATAAACTCTAATGAGTCAACTTTTCGCCACTAGCAATAGGTTCGCCACTAGCAATAGACTGGATTAAGTCCTTCCTTTCTGACCGCACCACCAAGGTATTCGCCGGTGACAGCGCAGCTGTACCTTCACCGGTCTCCTGCGGCGTTCCCCAGGGGTCATGCGTGTCACCTACACTCTACAACCTGTATACCAAGCCACTAGTCGATCAACTCGATGAGATCGGGGTGTCGTACACAAACTTCGCTGACGACACCCAGATCCTTCTCCCACTATCCGGCAACCACGCGCAGGACTCAACCCTCCTCAACACAATCTACGAGATTGTGCAGCAGTGGATGGCACAGCATTGCCTATGCCTCAATGACGAGAAAACAGAACTCCTCATCGTTGGCACCACCAACCGGCTAAAAAATCTAGACTCATGCTACTCACATCTACCTATCGCCGGTAACCAAATCCCGGTAGCCAAATTCGTAAAAACCCTCGGGGTGTATATCGATGCTGACCTCACCATGGCACGCCAAATCAACGCCATAGTCTCATCTGCCAACTATAACATCAAACTCAAAAACCAAATCCGACCCTTCCTCACTACCCAAAATTGCGCAACCATAGCCAGAGCAGTGATCGGATCCAAACTAGACTATTGTAACGCCCTGCTTCTCGGCACCAGCCAAAGAAACATCCGCAAGCTGCAGGTGGTTCAAAACAACACAGTCCGCGCAGTCCTCGGCCTGTGCAGGCGCGACCACGTCAGCGCGTACAGGAAAGAATTACACTGGCTACCGATCCAGGCCAGAATCGAATTCAAAACGCTCTCGCTAACACATAGATGCCTCCACAACAGCGCTCCCATCTACCTCCTAAACACTATCTCCAAGCGCCCAATCACGCGCGCCCTTCGTTCCAATCACGACAACACGCTAACTGTCCCCAGATACAAACGTGTCAGAGCAGGGGGAGCAAGCTTCACTACCCTGGCACCCATGCTCTGGAACGCCCTACCCCTGGCCATCAGGAATGAACCTTCCTACTGGCGCTTCCGCAAAGCTCTCAAAACCCACCTCTTCAACAAAGATTAGACGAACCCAGGTGGCAACATTAACTGTAACCGCACACTCGGGATCTCAGCTCCACTGACTGAATGACGACTGTAACTCTGTAACCATTGCTGAAGAATGCGTGTATCTCTGTAACTATCTACTTGCATGACCTATGTAAGCTGAAATCGCTTGCACCCTGATGCCCACGGGCTTGAGCGCGGTACAAAATAAATAAATAAATAAATAAATAAATAGTTTCCACAAAGTCCCATTCGGTGCCTAAAATAAGCCACCATTATCCCGTGTTTCTCAACGGCTGTGCCTGTCCTTATTAACATTACTAGTGGCTTACATTAAAGATTCCATTAGTTGCAGGGGTGCATATTTGTCCCTCCTGGATGCTCTGGAAGGATTACATCTTCTCTATTGAAAAAACTGATCCCAGGAACTGAACTCAAACCGATCACTTTCTCTGTAGCAGTGTATAATTATAAAATTCTAATCCCTTATAAAGTGATGGAGACCTGTTTTGACATTGATCCCGTTTGGTGCCACTGTATCGAAATCTTGGATCAACCTAGCTTCCGTTTGCAACACATTCTTTAAACGGTTGCCTCCTCTCTTAGGGGTTGGGATCTGTTGTAAAACCCAATACCTCATCAGATGTTGTTTGCTGTCATGAAACTTGGCAAAATGCATAGCTATTGGGTAGGTCTTGTCTTTGCGGGTGATAGCCCGCCTATGCTCCTCAATCCTCCAAAATACTTCCCGGGTACTACAACCTATGTATCTCTTTGAACATGGACACTCCAACATATATATTACGTGATCGGTCTTGCAATTATACAAATCCGGTATCACGAATTGTTTGTTCGTACGTTGGTTTAGTACCTGTCTTTAGTACCAACCATTTTCCCTCCATTTTGGTTTCTTTTTCTTCATAGTGGGAGTGCGTGAGATAATCTCCAAGTTAGGTGCCCGGGGAAAAGGAGAACAGAGGTTTGTTAGACATTTCCTTTTTTAAAATCTGATCCGACATAAGAAGTGGCCAATGTTTATTAAAAATCTTACAAATAGCTCCTGATTCACTGCTACTTTTCACTACCATTCTCAGATCAGTCTGGCTCTGTCTGGGATCAGCTTTTCCCTTATTCTTCCTTGTTAGCAGAGTATCTTTTGGAATCAAATTAACTTTTTTCACTGCCTCAGCCCATGTTTTGTTTTTGTATCCTCTTTCCATGAACCTATTCCTCATCCTACCCTTCTCCTCTTCAAAGCTAGACTCAGTAGAACAATTGCGTTTGGCGCGGATAAGTTCACCCACTGGTATTGCAGATATGCAACTACCCGTGTGTGAACTTTCCGCTCTCAATAGGGTATTGCCGGCAGTTTCTTTTCGAAATAACTTATGCTGGAGCTTGCTTGCCTCTATATATATCGATAGGTCCAAAAATTCCAAGTCTTGTTCTGATTTTTTTGGACGTAAAGGATAGCCCCTTTACACTGTGGCAGGCTTGATCTGTAAGTATTTTGAATTCCTCATCTGCACCGGACCAAATGAAAAATAGGTTGTCTATGTACCTCATATAATGGCTGACCCGTCCAGGAAAGTTTGTATCCAGGGTTGGGAACAGCCATGTCTCCTCCCACCACCCCATAAATAGATTGGCATAAGTGGGGGCGATGGGGGAGCCCATGGCAGTGCCACACATTTGATTGAACAGGGCCCCATTAAACATAAACACATTAGAGGTCAAACAAAAGTCCAGCATATCCAAAATCATGGTGGTAAATTCCATGAAGCTGGCAGATTCACTATTGAGGAAATAACTCACAGCCTTTTTGCCTATCTCTCTGTCGATGTTATTGTACAGGGAAACCACATCCCAGGAGCATAAAAATGACATCTGGACCCACTCTATCTGGGATAATTTGATGGCATCAGTCGTGCCCCCTATATAAGACGAGAGACGATAAACATATTGCCGCAACTGAGTATCCAAATATTGGGCCAGATGTTCAGTGACCCAACCTGTTGATGCTACTATGGGCCTGCCCGGAGGACATTGACTATCATTGTGAATTTTAGGGATAGTGTAAAACGTTGGAATAATCGGATTAGGACACTTCAAAAACATATACTCATCATCCGTAATTAAACTTTTCCCTTGCCATGCTTTCAAAAGATTTTCATATTCCAACTCGATTGCAGAAACAAAGGATTCATCAACCACAGTGTAATACATTTCATCCTGCAATTGTCTCAAACATTCTTTTTTATAATCATCTTGGCTCTGTAAGACTATATTACTGCCCTTATCTGACTGTTTCACTATGATGTCCTGGAGACCTGATAATGACTTTAATGCTGAACATTCTTCACTGGTCAAATTTAATTCTTTTTTGAAAACTTTACTTTTGTCCAGCTTTTTGAGGTCTTCCAGGACAGCATTGTGAAAAAGCTCGATAGCGTCCTTAAATTGAACCAATGGTGTAAACTTTGATTTGGGTTTTAGAGAAGTTTCTTTAGACATTTGCTTTGGTAGATCAACTTGACTATCCTGAGAATCTAAATGTTGTATCGATTGTGTTAACAAAAATTCCTCAATATTCCTATCATCAGGAATGTCCCTTATAGCATGTGTAGCAATATTCTGGTTTGGATTCAAA
>JAWWME010000084.1:0-11602 GCA_035047425.1 Eurycea quadridigitata
TGGGAGCTTGTTATTGTCTGGGGAGGTCGTATAATAAACTACTACTTGCTTGAATCACCGCCGGTCTCACTTCATTTCAACTGGCGACGACCTGGCTAACGAACCCTCCACGACCTCCCCGCCTCTCACCTTCGGCTTCTGTTCTTCTGGCAGTGTTCCCCAGCCCAGCTCCGGCGCTCTCCACTTCAGTTTCACCGGACCTTCGGCGTCGCCTGTGCAAGCCTTCGTGCCCCACCGGATCTCTGCTGCTACTGTGCTGTGTTGCTAGCGTCCTCCACTTCCTACGTTAGCGTCAGACGCTATTCACTCTCTGCTCTGACGCTACTCTACCTGCAACACAGGCACTTCCTACGTGTGCGTCAGTCCTCCTCAGACGCCACTCTTCCTTCCGTCCTGTGCGGAAGTGTCAACCATCGGATCAACTGTTGGATACTTCGTCTCAAGACTTATTGACGCATCTGGCACGGCACTGAACCTAAACGAACAAGGTGAGAGGGTGAACAATATCATTTTGTTCACATTACATTTTCTTGACTTTGCGTGAAAAGTGACTAATTAAAAAAATGGCAGAACAATTCTTAGATAAGCCCCCACAGTTCTTGCCCACTCCTGGGGAACCAGCGATTCCTTGGAGAATATGGAAGAGTGCATTCGACACTTATTTGATAGCTATTGGAGGATCAGGTTATGGAGCTGTGAGGAAGCAAGCTATATTATTGAATAGCATTGGAATGGAGGCCAGAAGGATTTATAATACCTTGCGAGATGTTGTGGCTGGGGAAGGAGATGCTGACCGCCTAGATTGCTATACCATGACTGAGAAAAAACTGGAGTTACAATTTGGTACTGTTGTCAATTTAGTTATGGAGCGGCATCGTTTTTTCAAAAGAACGCAGCGCCTTGGGGAAGGTGTGAACAAATTTGTTGCTGACTTGAGAGAACTTGCTCTTCACTGTGGCTTTGATCACTTGGAGGACAGCCTAATTAGAGATCAACTCGTTAGGTGTTGTAACAATAAGCAAGCACAGCAAAAACTTCTCAGTATGGATAATCCTGATCTCAAGAAGGCCATTAAGACTTTAAAAGGAATTGAATTAGCTAACAAGGAATGCAAGGAACTGGAATCTTGCAAAGAGATCAAAATGGTTGCTACCACTAGTAAAATAGCTAGTACTTTACCAAAAAAGGAACTTAAAAAAAAGTCTCCTTGTTTTCGCTGTGGCGCGTTAGACCACTGGGCGGACAACACAAAATGTCCTGGAAGAAAGGTCCAATGTTCGAAATGCTCCAGATGGGGGCATTTTACGAAATGCTGCAAAACTTTAGATTCCTCCACTAGAAGTTTAAAACAATTGAATGAAGTGGTGGAGTGTGATGAACATACTGACAATTCTGATGGTGATTTGAAGATAATACAAATCAAAGCTGTGGGCAAACAATATGGGCCTTGGGTGGAAGTGATGATTGATGGTCATTGTGTGCAGCTAATGGTTGATACAGGTTCAGCATTTTCTGTGATTAATATTGATACCTTTTTAGGAGTAGTTGGGGGTGCAATAGCACAATTGCTCCCTTATGATGAAAAAACAACTGTGTATGGTGGAATTCCACTACAGTTTGTTGGGAGGTGGATGGCGAATACTCAATTTAAGGAGAAATGTATTACATCGTGGGTGTTTGTGGTTGAGAGAGGTGATAACTTGTTAGGGTGGGATCAGATATGTGATCTGGGGATGGTCATTGATCCTACTGTGCAGGGTAATGTGAGTTTAAAGAGTGACAGAGTTTTGCAGGTGAATGATGTCTGTAGACGGGACACGATTGGTAAACTGTGTGAGGAATTCTCTAGGGCTTTCGAGAAGAAGATCGGTATGATGTCGGGGTACAAGCTTGATATTGTGGTTAAAGAGGGCTCTACTCCAGTCATACATAAATTGAGACCTGTTAAACATGAGTTATTGCAGCCATTAAGGGATGAGTTGGACAGGCTGTGTAGGGAGAAGATAATTGTCGAGGTGAATACATCTGAGTGGGTTTCACCGATTGCCCTAGTTATCAAACCCACGGGTGAGCTTCGTTTATGCATAAACTTCAAGAAACTTAACAAGTGTATTGTAGTGGATCAATTTCCGTTGCCACGCATAAACGAGGTTTTATTTTCTATTTCAAATGCAAGGGTTTTCTCTTCACTGGACCTAAGTTCAGCGTACCATCAGATACAGTTGAATCCCAATTGCACTGATCTTACTACATTTATAACTCCATTTGGATTATTTAAGTATCTTCGTATGCCATTTGGATTAGCGTCAGCTGCGGCAGTTTTCCAGAGAGTCATGTATCACCTGTTTGGGAGAGATAGGAATATTGTGTGCTTTCAGGATGATATTTTAATTTTTACGGAAACATGGGAAGAGCATTTAGTGGTGTTGCGAAGAGTGTTGCAAAAGTTGGTTGATGTGGGTTTGACACTGAGGCTTGACAAGTGCAAGTTTGGGGAAGCGTCTGTGAATTATTTAGGACATAAATTAGTGGGTAATGGTGTATTGCCTAAAGACAAGTTGACTGAGGCTGTTAAGTCTTTTAAAACACCTGCAGATAAGGAAGAGGTTAGATCCTTTCTGGGGTTAATTGAATACTATTCTAAATTCATTCCACATCTTAGTGACAGATGCATTAATCTGAGATCATTAATTAAGAAGAATGTCACGTTTGTGTGGAGTGATTTATGTCAGGATGAATTCTCCTCTTTGAAGATAGCAATTTTGGAAGCCCCTATGCTACGACCTTTTGATCCGAAAAGGGTGACAAGGTTGACTACTGACGCGAGTGCAACGGGTGTAGGGGCAGTTTTGTCGCAGATGTATGAGGGGCTGGAATATCCTGTTGGGTTTGCATCGAGAGTTTTGAAGGGTGCTGAATGCAAATATTCGGTTGTGGAAAGAGAGGCGTTGGCGGTGTTTTGGGCTGTGAAGCATTTTAGTTTTTTTTTGTGGGGTTTACCGTTCCAAGTTAGATCGGATCATAAACCTCTAATTTCTATTATGAATAATAAGGATATCGATACTGTGACTCCTAGGATTGCTAAGTGGCTATTATATCTGAATAGTTATAATTTTGAAGTGGTTTACATATCTGGGAGATCTAATTTGGTGGCTGATTGCTTATCCAGGTTGACTGTATCTGTGGATGATTCTGTTGAGGTTGTAGATAACTGGAAGGTGGTTGCGACGGTGTCGAAGGGTAATGCTATTAGTGAGGATGTGTGGTTTACTGAGAGTGGTAAAGATACTGTGTTAAAGGAACTTTGTGATTTGATTGTTGGTGGCTGGCCGGATAGGTGTGTTAAACTTAAGGAGGAGTTGAGGTTGTTTTGGAATTGCAGGAATGTTTTATCTGTGCAAGGGGGTTTAGTTTTGAAGGGGGACAAGTTAATTCCTCCTGTTGGTTTGCGGGGGGTGTTGGTTGATTTGGTTCATGAGGGCCATCTTGGAAGAGGTATGACGAAAAGAAAATTGAGGCAACTGTATTGGTGGCCGATGATGGATGCTATGGTAGAGGAGTGTGTCAAGGACTGTTATCAGTGTGCTATTAGTGATAAGTCACACAGGACAGTTTTGGGTTCGTCAGATTGTGCTGTGGTTCCTCGCTCATTTGGTGTTTGGGAAAAAGTTGGTTTGGATATTGTTGGTCCTCTGGAGGGTATTGGTCATAGTCGGTATTTAGTTGTTTTAGTTGATTATAAATCAAATTGGCCGATTGTTGTTGAGTCAGTAAATGTGAACTCTGGTAGTGTTATTAAGATTTTGCGGGATGTGTTTGCTCTGGAGGGGTGTCCTAGGACTCTAGTTACTGATAATGGGGTTCAGTTATGTTCGCTGGAGATGGAACAGTTTTTGGAAGGTTGTGGTGTGAAACATGATAGGACCTCTCTGTATTCACCACAACAGAATGGTTTGGTTGAGAGGTTCAATCGTACGATTAAGTCCACATTACAACTGGCTAGGATCAATGGTGTGCCTTGGCGTGATGCTATGTCTAATATGTTGTGGCAGTATAGGACGACTCCTGGTGCTGGGGGGGAGCTTAGTCCTTTTAGGTTGATGCGTGGGCGTTTTGCTTGTGATAAGTGCTTTCCGGGGTGGATTAGTCAATACTTTCCTAAGGTTGATGAATCTAGTTCGGGTTCCTTGAGTCTTGTGGCTAAGGACATTTATCATAAATCTAGGAAGTCTTTGGTCAAAATAGGTTGTTGGGTTAGGTATAGGTTGCCTGGATATAGGCGAAAATGTGATTCCAAATGGAGTCGCCCTGTTAAGGTTGTTCGTGTTTTGGGCTCTGTGATTGAACTTGAAGGGGGTATGCGTTGGAGTTTGAGGGATGTATGTCTTTGCTCTCCTCGGGAGTTAGAGGGTTTAAGAAACTAGTTGTTGTGTTTGTGTGTATGTTTGGTGTTGTTGTGTATGGGGAGGGGAGATGTGTTGTGTTTTGTCTCTTTAAAGTTATGGTTCTGTGGCTCAGCATTCCTGTGCTGGTGCACCAGCACGTGTGCTCCTGCTGGCCTGATGACATCTCTGTTTATTTTTCAATTGTCTGTTGAAAAACTGTTTCTCTCCCTTGTCAGTTGGGAGCTTGTTATTGTATGGGGAGGTCGTATAATAAACTACTACTTGCTTGAATCACCGCCGGTCTCACTTCATTTCATTTCAAGTATATTCAGTAACTGTTCGCTGTTGAGAGGAATGTAAAAATGATTCAGAATAAAACATCCTAACACCCATAGTTCATAAATAATAACCAATCAAACCAAACCCTTTGTCAATACGCCATCAGTTCATTGCGGACATTACGGCAGTGGTAGTAACAGGGGATCTATACTCATGAAGGGCAACGGCCCTCGTATCTAAAGTGCTTAAGTAGGTGCAGCAGATGCCGGCGACCCATTGCGCGGCGAGCGACTGGCAGACAAATATGCACGAAACCTAGTCCACATGTCTTTAGGTCTCTGGGCCAATGGCAGCGTATCCATCAGATCACATTCTACTCCTTCGCAGTATGTTAATAAATGTTTCCAGTATTTAAATGATGGTATCGTTCCCCTCATCCAACATCTAGCAACAACATATTTGGCTGCGGCTAGTGCCATGTGGATCCACTTTAGGCTCAAAGGCTGAACACCAGATAAGTTTTGTAACAGAGTGGTAGCAACATTATTACACAAGGATGTAGCACATACGGCATTAATAAATTCAATAATCATCTCCCAATATGGTGCCAATTTCGTACAACTCCAGGCTGTGTGAACGAACCCAACATTCAATTCATTACACCCTCTACATTTAACATCATTCTTGGGGGGAATGTTATGTAGCTTCGCCGGCGTCAGATATGCCTGATGAAGAAAGTAGTAATAGACCATCCTATATCGCATGCATTTGGATACAGTCTTGGACAACTCACAAATATTATACCACTCAAAATCTTCCAGAGGTTCTGCCAAGTGTTCTTCCCACACGCCCCTTATCTTTAGTGTCGGATACTGCCTGCCAGCCCTGTATAAACCATACAGCCGCGTTATCTGGTGTGGTTCAGTATTAGTAGTTAACACGTGAGTGAGTAGTTTAGCCTCTGTGTCAGTGGGGACCCCACCAGGCCAAAGCTTATCCATACATTTGATTACGCGTGACGCTAGTATTACATTCTGAACACCACCTCCTGCAATCTCAACAAGGTCATTCACATCACGCAGCCTGCCATCCACAAAAAGGTCATGAACCTCCACAATATCAGCCTGTTCCCAGTACCTCATCTCCGATTGTGAGAACGATAATGTTTTATGCAATAAGCACCAAATGGGGATATAGTTACTAAATGTGTCACCCCCATCGACTATTCTTCGTAGGGCTCTGTATGCCATCAGACTTGTCCTTGCCGGGCCAGGCACAGAAGGCACCGGTAACTTGGGCATACAGACAAGCTGCTCACTTCTCACACTCGACCACCACCTCTGTTCACATCGTACATGCTGTTCCGGCGGCACCGGGGCCATCCAGGGAATAACATGCCTGGTCTGTGCAGCCAAATAGTAACCGTAAATGTCTGGCAGTCCTAGGCCACCCTCACCATAGGGTCTTGTTAACGTTTCATGAGCTATCCTGGGCTGTCTCTTATTCCATATGAAAGATAGTATGATGCTTCTACACTTGTTAAAGAAGCTCTGGGGGATCGGCACAGCTACATTATCGAACACATACAGGAGTTTAGGCAACCACACCATCTTTACTGTCGCAATTCTGCCACCTAGATTCAGGGGTAGTTTGCTCCATGCATTAACTTTGTCTACCAGGTATTGGAGCACCGCCTGCACATTCAATTGATACAGAATATCCGGGCATTTAGATATTTTAACTCCAAGATATTTAAAGTAGTCAGCCTTGATCTGTAGACCATCAGGCATGATAGAAACATCAGGCGGTTCACCACAGTGATACAGGACAGATTTCTTCCAATTAATGTTGTATCCCGACATGGTCTCATGTGCAAGCAATATATCCATGATTATGGGCATTGCGTCAGTGGGATCCGAGGTGAAAATTAGTAAATCGTCAGCGTACATTGCCGCTATGAGTTCCTGATTCCGACATACGATCCCCCTACCCCGCAGCCCTCTACTCAGCCGAGCCAACAGTGGCTCAGTAGCCAGGGCAAATAGCGCAGCAGATAGCGGACATCCCTGTCGCGTGCCCCTATGTATAGGAATTATCGGAGATGAGATATTATTGACGCGGACCTTAGCACATGGCTCGGCATATAGCAGCCTAACCCAATCAATGAATTCCGCCCCCAACTGGAATGAATGAAGCGTTTGGAATAGATATGCCCAGTTCACGGAATCGAATGCCTTGGTTGCGTCAAATGAGATTAGGGCCGCACGTGAGTCTTTGGGCACATCCGCTAACACAGTTAGGACCTTACGTATGCATATGGATGTATTTCTGCCCGGGACAAACCCAGATTGTTCCCTGCCCAAGATCTTAGGGAGGACTGGGGTCAATCTATCAGCTAGAATTTTTGCAAGTATTTTAACATCTCCATTTATCATGGAGAGGGGACGGTACGACCCGCACAATGTCGGATCAGTGTCTGGTTTGTGAAGTAGTATGATTAGAGCCTCATTGAGTGTGGGAGCCCATTCACCCTCCTCCCTTGCTGCCAGGTACAGCTTTAGTAGTTTCGGACCCAATTCACCTTTCAATGTTTTGTAAAAGTCAAGTGGTATACCGTCAGGACCCGGGGCCTTACGCGCTGCTAGATTCAGGATGGCTGTACATACATCATCTACACAGAGAGGAGCATTCAACATTTCCATGTCGTCTTCCGAAACAGTATTAAGGTCGCATGCATTCAAGTATCTGAACAGATCTTCCTGGCTAACCGTCTGCTTTCTACTGTATAGAGTTACGTAGAACTGATGGAATACATTCATTATGGCCATTCTATCTGTCACACAGTCACCATTCGATGTTTGAATAACAGTTATATCTGCGTGTTTACGCTCAGCTCTAAGAAGCTTTGCCAGAAATGTGCTCGCCTTATTTTCTTGCCAGTATTTCCTAGCCATTGGAATCCTGCTGACATGCTTGAGCTCAAGCTCGACATCTGAAAGATACTGTTCTCTAATTTCAGCAATCTGTGCTAGTAGTACATCCGAACCTGTTCTATAATACGTGTCATCCAGAGCCTGGAGTTGTCGCTCCAGACGCTGCATTGAGCCCTGCAGGGACTTCAACACTCTCCCACTTGCAGCAATCATGCAACCCCTGAGTACACATTTAAATGCAGCCCAATTGGTCCCCACAGACGTATCAGAGTCCTTATTTACAGTGAAGTAAGCACTAACATCCTCAGACACCTGCTGTACAAAATCAGGATCTAAAAGAGCGTCTGGATGTAAACGCCACCAGTACACTACTGGTGTCGCCGTTGGTATGTTAATGTCAACCAGAACAGGATTATGATCTGAAAGGGTTCTAGGCTCTAACCTCACCTCATTCGTCTGCAGGGTCAAGTACCTACTCATCAGGAGTCTGTCGATTCTGGTGTATATATCATGAACAGACGAGTAGTAAGTGAACCCTCCCCTATCTGGGTACATCCACCGCCATACATCAATCACTTCGCAAAGTGCCATGTACTGTAGTGTTAAATCAGCAGATTTTGTTAGGGATCTCGGTGATTGCACGGATCTGTCAAGGGTGACACTCAATATGTAGTTGAAATCACCTGCTACTATCCATTCATAATTAGGGTTGTTAAGGACTACGGTAAAAACTTTGTGCACAAAACTAGGAACATCAAAGTTCGGGCCATAGACGTTCAGAATAGCCACACTTGTGCCACTCATATCACCAAATAGAACATGCATTCGACCATTTGCATCGGTGATCTCACTGCGGGGGGTAAAGGCAGAACCACCTCGCACATAGGTACACACACCTCTGCTACCTCTCGTGAAACAGGAAAACAAGAGAGTACCGGCCCATCTCCTTTTCAAACCCAAGCAGTCATCCGATGCCAGGTGCGTCTCTTGAAGTAACAATATGTCAATTTTTTTCCGCAAGCACCATCTCAGTATCTTTCTCTGCTTCGCATACTGTAGTAAACCCCTGACATTCCACGTGGCAATTGTTACTCTCGAGTCAGCCATTCGCCAAAGCACACCAGCATAGCACCTGCACCATTCTGCATGCAGTTATCCGCACCTGTGATGAAGCTATGACAAAGGGAACCCCCAGCCCCCATCCCAAACATGAGAGCTGACCCAAAAACTAGCGCTGGACGTGGCAAACATGAGCCCAAACGTGCCCAGCGCAGAAACAAGTGACATCACAATGGTGACCACTAGGTGTCGCCCCACAGCGGGAGAACAAGACCGCATAATAACGGTCCATTTGCTCCTCCTTTTCCCCCCGCCCCTCCTCTCTTAACAAAAGGAAAGATCGCAGTGCATGGGCAACACAAAAAAATAAAAAACAGACTTGTTGCCATTTTGCATGTAAAAAAATGAGGATATCATTATCATGACGACGAATTCAAAAGGCATAGTGGTCTCAGATACAATGCAACACAAGCACACATGGTCCGCTTCCTAATAAAGATGGTTGACCACACACATCGATGAATGTCACAGTACAGTCCCGACTGCTCAGAGTACTTGCGTGATTACCAACAGTGTCAGTGCGGCATGTCCATACATGAAGAATAGCAAGCATATCAGGAAGCAGTAGTAGCTTCATCCACAGCCACCACCCGGGTCGAGGTGCCGGCCGCAGGCGAGCCCTCACGAACAGGCAGCCTCCGCGAGCCCGCGCCAGCACGAGGACTCCCCTCCGGAGGTGAAGCGCGGAGTGATTCCAAGAATGTCCAGGCAGCCTCCGGGGACTGGAAAAAGTGGGCACGTTCATTCACCATAATTTTGAGCTTGGCAGGATAAAACATAGCGTACGATAATTTGCGCTTGCGAAGTTCAGCGCGCACTCCATCAAAGGTTTTGCGGGCCTTCTGCACCGCAGTCGTATAATCAGGAAAGAATTGGAGACGTGCGCCTTTCCACTTGATGTCCTGCGCCTCCCTCGCAGCGCGTAGGATCGCGTCCCGATCCCGGTAGTTCAGAATTTTGGCAATAATCACTCTCGGAGGAGCACCCGGTTTGGGGACGGGACCGAGAGAGCGATGTGCTCTTTCAACAGCAAACAACTGAGATAGCTGTAGCTGCGGGAAGACTGCCGTGATTATTTCTTCCACCAAACCTTCCACAGACGTATATTTTTCTTTCTCCGAAATACCTGTGATGCAAATATTCGCACGCCTGCTCCTGGCCTCCAGATCTTCAACATGGTCCGTAAGTTTGAGGAGTTTTTCCACCTGCTCCGCAACCACCACTTCAAGCGGTGACAGTTGGTCCTCAGCGCGGGACACCCGGACCTCAGCCTCGTTGACACGCTCCGCCAGAGCCGTATAACGTTGCTGCTGTAAATCAAGCTTAACCGATAAGGAGCCCACCTGCTGGCTGATATCGGCGCGGAAGTCCTTCAGCTCCTGAAGCAGGAGCCTCCAGTCCCCAGTCTGAGAAGGAGCAGGGGATGCCACGCGGGACCCCTCCCCCACTCCGCCATCTTCAGTCTTGGTGACAGCTCCCGCCGCTCCAGACGCAGGGGACAAAAAAAGGTGTCAGAATCGCCTGCTTTCGACCCTTCATGCCAGCCTTCGTCATCACAATGCTTTCCCACAACCGATCTGCGAAAAATATGTTCCCGGCAGCCACTTAGAGCGCGGGTGACAGGATGTCGGAGGAGCGGAGCTCAGAGGAGCGCGTCCCGTCAGGCAGAGCGCATCACGTGACCTCGTAGCATCTGTTATTTTAGTGCTTAGAAACTGGTTACTTTGGTATGCGCTATACATTGATCTATTGTGATCTATTAAAAGTCTTTTTCTAGGGTTGCTAAATATAAACAAATATGAGTTCAGTTGATATTGTGAGTTAATTAAGCACATAAGCAGTGGAACATTTGTTTCTGGTCAGTTAAATTTTTTTATCAGTCTCGTGTGATGAACAATTTCATGTGGGTATTACATCAGGTGCAATGGTACCTGGTGGTACACACTGCTAAATACAAGACTGGGAAACTGACTGGGAAACCTATGCTGGCTTGCATTTCCCTTATTGTGGGCACCGGGTATCTTTCCTGTCATATTTGCTTGCTCATGTCTGCAAAGTCTACACATAGCCATATCAACTTGTCTAGTTTGTTGACAATCACAGTCGGGAACAACCGTTCAAACTGTGTGATTCATTCTATAACCCTTAACGTATACAACCTGTTCAACTCTGTCTTCAATTGTCCACCCACCCTAAATGGTACATTCCTGACTTTGTGTACTACCAGTGTGCCTCCCTGTACTAGTCTCAACTTGTGTTCAAACTGCTTTAGTTTACCCAGTTTGTCTGTGACCATATCTTCTTTGGCTGCTGCTATTGGATAGGTGGATGAGATTTGTATGATTGACACTAGTTTATTGGTGCCTAACCTTAAATCTATTTGTAGAACATCCCATGGTGCTCCTTACCTTTATGGAGCTGTTCTAGAAGGTGATTGGGACAGTTGCTGACCCAACCATCTGCATGGGCATGCTGCAGTACGCATCCATGGCCAGATCTGGTGGTTCTTTGCACACTTTTATGTGTATGTCAAATGCCTCATCATTTAGTAACATATATGGTGACCCTGAATCTATCATCACTCTTACTCTGGTGCCATTTATCTTCCTGATGCATGATTTACACTCCTTGGCTGCCATTGTACATGCAGTACATATTTCGGTGCTGCATTGGGATCAGTGGAGTACATGTCTTCTATCCTGATTGTGGCTGCTTCTGTTATGTGTGTGACCATCTGTTGTCTTTGATCTGTGCTAGTCTGGTCCAGCACATCTTTGCTTAATGGCCTATCGTGTTACATGAGCTGCCTGTTGGGTTAGTAGCTGGACATTGTGGTCCATATAACATGTCATCGGTTGTCACACATCTTTAACATGCCATTTTTCT
>JAWWME010000085.1:0-11569 GCA_035047425.1 Eurycea quadridigitata
ACTTGGTGCCACCCTGCTTGCAAATGTAATTCATGCAAGCGGTGTTGTCTGTGAGGATCCTCACCACTGAGCATTTCAGGGCAGGCAATAAAGCCTTCAGAGCCAGAAAGACCTCATACAACTCCAGCACTTTGCTGTGCCAATCCAGCTGCAATGACATCCTTAAAGCCTGTGTCTGAAGGGTGCAGGAGTGGGCACCCCATCCATCCAAAGACGCATTAGTCGTCACGGTGTGGGAGTGTGGACTGGACTAAAATGGAACGCCTGCGCCCAGATGAAAAGGCAACAGCCACCATCTCCTGAGGGCTCTGGTGTGTGGATCGGCATGGTTGGAAGTCAGACTCTGTACCCCAGTATCGAGCACTTTGGGTTGATTCTCAAAGTGTTGTGTCCATTAGAGCCAGGAGCGTCATTGCCAATAAAAGTCATGTGGTCCGATCTCCCTGGGGAACATGAGCTGCCCCACACACAATAACTCAAGAGTTAAAAAAATAAATGTTGACACACTTTACATGCACACCCTGTTCTTAAACATACATACTGTGCGGCTACGATCAGGGGTTAGGGATGGCTGAAGCCTCCCCTAGTATGTGGCAGGTTAGTGGGGCAATCGCAAACAGGCATTCAAAGTATACCGTGTCTCCCCCTTCAGCAGCCTGAGCCATACCAAATATTTTAGGCTAGCTCCGCTACTGCATGCATATGGCCTACTTTGTGAATTTCAAATGGTTAAATGTATATTAGCAACTTTTTGTGGATCTGGCCCTGCTTTCAGCCAGTCAGATGGCTGCAAAGCAGGGCCATAATCCACGACATAAACACGATTTTCACCAACGTTCTGCCGCAATGGTAGCAAAAGAATATGAGGGGCCAAACAGGCCAAAATTCAATAGTCTCCTGCATTAAGCATATTGGTTCTAAAGAAATTAATGGTTTGTGTAAAACACACATTGGTGAATTTGTTTTACATAGCAATCTTGGTGTGTGTCTGCTGTGCTGGTTCAAACAAACCATATTGGTTTTCATGGATTTTGTTGCTTTACATATGATGACATTGGTCCAAGGTATCAAGATGTTGGTTATTATACAAGTTGTGTATTGGCACACATATCATACACATTGATTGTTTTCAAAAGCAATATGGTTTACAGTATATGATTTGTATATATGACCTATTGTGCCTATATTGGTTTCCAGCTATACTGCATTGGTCTGCATGGGCACAGTGTTGGTTTGGACTCAGACTATATTGGTTTTTGTGGATACATTACAGGACTCCTTGCTATCAGTACTTGTTTACGTATGAATGATATTGGTTTTCATGAATGATATACTGGTTTTCATGCCTAGCATAAGGGTTTGCGTCTGTAGTTTCTTTATTCGCATACATACCAAACTGGTTTGCGCTTGCTTTATACTTGTTCACATGTGTACTATGCTGGTTTGAATTCATATTAAACTGTTATATGTATTCACCATATTTGTTTCTGTTCATTGTGAATTGATTTATGTCAGTGCCCTGCTGGCTTGTGTTCATTCTGTACTTGTTTGCTTGCACAAGATGCTGGTCTGCATGCATGCTTTATTCATTTAAATATTTACAATACTGGTTCCCATCCATACCGCATTGGATGCCTATTTAAGTATACTATACTAATTCATGAGATGCTGATTCACAGGCATACAACATTGGTTTGAATATGTTCGGTACTGGTTTCTATTTGTATCATACTGGGGTGCTTGCTTACTAGACCTATTGGTTTGCAGGCGTACCATATTGGTTTGCAGGCGAGACATATTGGTTTCCAGGCGTGACCTATTGGTTTGCAAGCGTACCATATTGCTTTGCAGGCGTACCATATTGCTTTGCAAGCATACCATATTGGTTTGCAAGCGTACCATACTGCTTTGCAGGCGCAACCTATTGCTTTGCAGGCGCGACCTATTGCTTTGCACGCACGGCGTATTGCTTTGCGGGCGTACCAAATTGGTTTGCCGGCGTACCATATTAGTTTGCAGGTGTACCATATTGCTTTGCAGGCGTACCATGCTTTGCAGGCATACCATATTGCTTTGCAGGCGCGACCTATTGCTTTGCGGGTGTACCAAATTGGTTTTTGGGTGTACCATAGTGGTTTGCGGGCGTACCATATTGGTTTGCAGGCGTACCATACTGGTTTGCGGGCGTACCATATTGGTTTGCTGGCTCATCATATTGGTTTGCTGGCGTACCATATTGGTTTGCCGGCGTACCATATGGGTGTGCGGTCGTACCATATTGGTTTGCGGGCGTACCATATTGCTTTACAGGCGTACCATATTGCTTTGCAGGCATACCATATTGGTTTGCAGGTGTACCATATTGGTTTGCGGGCGTACCATATTGGTTTGTGGGCGTACCATATTGGTTTGCAAGCTTATCATATTGGTTTGCAGGCCTACCATATTGGTTTACAGGTGTACCATATTGGTTTGCAGGCGTGCCATACTGGTTTGCTTCGGTATAGTATTGGTTTGTGTGCATAGTGTTTTTATTTGCATGCATTTAGCAAACAAATTACTGGTTTGTATTCCTATGCTATTTTTTCACATATATAATATAATGTTCCATGCATTTCCTATTGGTTTACATGCATACCATTTTGGTGTAAGCACCTTATTGTTTGTAGAGGCAGAATTCACTATGAAAACTCAGTTCTGTTTGAGCATCCCCTGCAGACATTTCTGTTGCAACAATTGCTTTCCTCAGGCTTGTCTACAAAGTATCTCTGCATTGATAGCTGGAACTCTGTGAACATAAGGTTGGTTTGCACACATTAACAAGTGAAACTGTGCGCGCGCATCAACAACTGGTTTGGCACAGTGAATTGCCATGTAGCTCCAGCTCCTGTGGCAATGACTCAGCAAAACACAGAGCAGGGAGTGAATACAGCTGGCTAGCTACAGCAGCTGGAGGCAAAGAGGAAACACAAGCACTGCTTCAGGAGACATTATTTTCCCAAAAACAATCTTTGCTGCTAAGATCCTCACTAACAGGTAAGTAAAGCAGCTATAATATATTTATTTAATTATTAGCTGTAATAGAAAGCTAATACCTTTACTATTTTTTTTCGGGATTACAGTCAGGCAGTTATAAAGGCATATGTTTCTGTAATATTTGTACCCCTGGATGCAAATGCAAGCTAATCTAGACAAGTAATGTATTATTTTAATGAAAATAAAATATACATATCATGGAAATGTGTTGTGAAAGTTATAGGTTACAATGGTTTATCACACATTTTTTCTCATGAAAGAGGAAATTATGGTCCCTAACATTGGCTGTACTGTGTCTTTTCAACACCTCTATATTTTTCAGTATTTTTATGGTTCATTTTTATTTTTCATTGAATATGATAAATGAATGGAGGTTTGAATAAGTGTAGCATTGTCACCACTCCGCGATTAACAGGCTCATTAGGAGCCTTGCAAAGGAAAATGTTTGGAGCCCGCATTTTCCTGTGGAAGGCCTCCAGATAAAAAATGCTGGGCCAGACCACACGATTGAATGTACAAAAATAGCCATCCCACAACTTTTTTGCGTGTCTTTAAAACCAGCATGCAAAAAAGATATTGGGCTACTAGGGCCCGATCCACCGATCAAGCCAGATTGACCAAGTTAAATGCTGCTAGGGCTGCAGCAAGGCCAGCCCCTGCCCCTGCTGTAGCCTTGGCTGCATTTATGTTGGTAAATTGGGTGGTTGAGGGGGTCAGATGCTCCCCAGATGGCGGATGGCAACATTTGGTTGCGCCCACCAGCTGGGGACCAACTGTGTTTTTTGGCTTATTTTTCGCTTTTCTTTCTCTTTATTTTATGAGTGCTTTTTCACTCATAATCATGCTGACAGCACACAAACATCCTGTCATGGATGTTTGCGTGCTGTCAACACGTAATTGTGGTTGGCATGAATATTTGCGTGCCCACATATTTTTTGCATGTGGCACACAAATATTCACGCTCCACAAAACTCAAAATAACCCTGTAAGGTTTTTTGCTTTAGGTGATAAAAATTTGGAAATATTGCCAGATATTGACTTTACAATTAATGTAAGTGCAAAGAGGATTTTACCAAAAATGTCATAATAAGAGTGTTTTACTATGTGCAAACACTTCAAACTATATCACCTGCAAAGTGAATGAAGTAAACTTTGAGGTATTTTCACATATTAAAAACATATGCTACTGTGACAATGATAAAGAACAACACAAACCTGGCAACAGTGTTACTTTTGCTAATTTCAATAATAACTATTTTTATCCCCTTCTTGGCACCGCTGTCGCAGAGCGGAGAGTTGGGGGCGTCATACATGTAGGCGGCTCTCGCCAAATTGAACAGGAGCAGCACCAATGCTGCAGTCAACTCACAAGCAGTGCCAGGTGAAAAGCGCCTGGGTGGCGCAAAACTAGTTGCACTATGGCACCCCTGATGTTACTTTTGTAACTATAACTATGGATTATTATGCTCCGACATATGAGATTATATGTCAACCAATGAGTATGGACTAAATAAATGTAATCGCGTATTCACAAAAAATTCTATTTTGGTCAACGTTTCTACTTTTTGGATATAATTTGAATCATTATAGTACATGATGTAATTTATCAAATGAACTTGGAATTAAAATATTCGTTTTGTATGCTGAAATTGACTTTTCTGTAGTTTTTGTTGAGAATCTCATAAATGAGGCCATAAGGCAAACTTTCAAATGTGCACATGTGTTTCACCACACTTTGTGTTGTACAATCCCAATTGCTTTTCATGACCTGTAGTCGACAGGTATTCTAACGTTGTGCACCTTATAAACTTTATTTTTCTTTAAATCCATTGAATCTCTGTTGAGTAACGAGTGCGAACCCTAACACAAACAATAACTATTTTTACCTTTGACCCTTTAAATGTGGCCCATAGACATGTATTGTCTATGGCAAAATAAATACAAAAAATAGGTGACAATGTTAATTCAGACGTGGATACACGTCATCCGCATTTAAAGAAGAATGTGGCTAAATACAGAATAAAATGTAAAAAATATTATGTATTTGAAGCAATTAAAGGCACCCTGTCAATCTTTAAATGCACACTCTGCACTGCTGTATTCCTAACAGCACACAAATATGAGCATAAAAAGTATTAAACAGACGTAGGCTCTAGCCACAAATATTTTTTTTATAAATCATGACACTGCTTTTAGGCACAGTTTTCTTATGTGGAAATTTCAGACAAACAAAGCAAACTGGCATTTAAATATCTTGGATTAGTCATTTATATTATAAAGTGCTACAGGCAGCCCTTGCAGTGAATATTCAGAAATGCAATATTCTGCGTTTGGCATCATAAATGTTAGCTAAATTCAAAAAAATAAAAAAAGTATGAAAGGCCTGATTTTGTTTATGTTGTGAAGCAGCATGGCTACAACAGAATGGTCTCTGGACACAGTATCTTAATATGAAACATCTTAAAAATCAATTAACTAAAACATAAAAGGGTGTGTCAATAATTGCATTGGAATATACACATATTTTAAATATCTCTTTAAAACTTACCTCTCCATTTCTTCATTGTCAATGTTTCCTTGGGCAATTACTTAGATAATAAGGGTGGACAACTGAGAAACAGTAGGAGGTATTATCTCTACACCATCATTTCCAATGAGTGAGGAATGCCCTTCTAACCCTGAGCATTCTACACAAACATACCGGGGCAAATTTAGAGTTTGACATACATGTACGCCAAAATCCTTTTTACGCCAAATACTGGCATCAAAATATTCCATGCCAATATTTGGCGTATATGCCATATTTACAGTTTGGCGAATAAGAAATGTTACACAAGTGTAACATTTCCTATACGACAAATTTCTGTACACCTGTATGGCTTTAGCATGGCTCCATCAGCAATATTATTTGCATACTGCTTCTTCTTTTTTTTCATGCCTTTTAAGCATGCAAAAAAAGCATCTAAACTGCATGTCACAAAAAGGTGGCATGCAGTTAAAATTGAAGTGTAATTTTTTCATTTTTGATATGTTATGCCACTAGTAGGGGGACCTCCCTACTAGTGGTATAACGTTATTCTAATGAACTAATGGCAAGACATGCCTTATTTCAGTATTACACACCAATGGGTGTGTAATACTGAAATATGGCACTTCCTTATTCCTTTTTCATTTTCATTTTATTATGGTACTAGTAGTTTTTTTAAATATTTTTAACATTTGTAAAAACGAAAATTAGGCAGGAAGTGCTTTTGTGTAGTTTTACACACCTGCAGTTTTGTAAAACTACAAATTAACACATCGTACCTATTTTTCGTTTATGTAACTTTATGACTCTGGTAGGTGGAAAACAACCTACCAGTGTGATAACATTACATAAACAAATAATTAGTAGGCAGTGCTTTTTTAAGCTAATAAACACCCGTAGTTGGTAAAAAGGCACTTCTGTCAAATTTTCTTATTAGTTACATTTTAACACCAACAGTGTGTTTCTCCGACTAGTGCCAAAACATAACTAAAATGAAAAAATGACATAAAGTGCATGCTTGAGCTATTACACACACACATACACACAGGTGTGTATTAGCGCAAAAAGGTATTTCCTACCTTTTATTCGTTTAAATAAAGTTATGGCACTAGTACATTTATATGTTTTGCGCATGTGTGCGTCAAACACCATATTTATACTTTTACGTACAGTGTTTGGCATGTACATGTACGCCATACACCAACCATAAAAGTTTGAAAATGGCGTATGGCGTACATGTGCATGCCAGTCAGCATACGTAAAAATCAAACTATGGTGTTTGGCATACATGTATGTGTGGCGTATTGGCATGTGGCGTGAATGGGAGATATTGCTGTGCATGCCACATGCCAATACACCACACTCCCATGGTGAGAAATGCACTCATGTGCATACAGAATGCTTAAAAGCATTATTGTAATCCAGACTCTTAGGGCCACATGCTCCAACCTCTACGTTAGAGCAAGGCTACAGAATGGAGTTTTGACAAATGTTTTTGACAACAGTGCTCCAAGTTCACTCACATCTCTCACCGATTCTACCTGAGGATCGATTACTTACAGGCTCATTATGAGCCTTGCATTCAAAAATGTGTACTATACGTATTTTTGAACAAAAGTGCACCACGTGTTTTTACAGGCATTCCTGCGCATGATTATGAGTCATGTCATATATAATAAATACTTGTAAAAACATGTGGAGCAAAACTTCTGGGTTTGTTTTCATGTGGTCTCCGCATAAAAACAAGCGGCCCCTATCTATTGATCAAGCACGATCCACATGTGTGCCCTGAGGCCTTAGGGGGCGAGCTGCTTGTTAAACCACTGAAATAAATACAAAAATAAATAAAGAAAGAAATAAATAAACAGAAGATTCAATCAGGGCACTGATGATCATTCTGAAAAACCACTGGCAGCCCCTGCCCATGTGATAGCCCTGCTTGTATTTACCCATGTGTGAGGGGCCGGGTCAGCAGGTCGACTGGTCCCTGCTTGGGTCCAAGCAGACCATCTGTAAGGACAGTACGCATGTTTCCATGCTTATTGTCCTCATAGATGGTTTTGTAGCATAAACATGAGCACTTCATGTTTGCTTAGACATATTACATGCATTTCTTGACTTGTATCAGACACTCTATTCATCTGAATCTAGCACCTCTGAAAACTAACTTGATCTCTTCTTCACATATATCACTCATCAAACCTTGCCTTCATCAGAATGTCAGACCTTGTTAAACCTTTATTTGTGAAATTAATACAGCCATAACCACCTCAAAGTCAGGCAAAGCCCCATGACTTGACGGCTTCACTTTTGAGTTCTACTCTTGTGTTCCTTCCATTTTTCCTAAACTCCTTCAATTATATAACTACTTTCACTCATCGCCTCCTAAACACCCTTTTTTAGAAGCCACAATAACATTCTTCCCTAATCAGATCTACTCCAGACCCATTTCACTAATCAATGGTGACTGCAAGATTTATGCTAAAGTCCTAACACTGAGACTAGAAAAATATCTCCCATGGTTAGTTCTTCCCAACCCAACTAGTTTTTTCAAGGTTCATTTGGGCTCTTCTAATACCTGGCAACACCCCTCAGTAGACCCCTCAGTAGACGCCTCAGTAGACATGGCGCTTGATCCAAGGACTATGACAGTGTTAAGTGGAACTTCATGTTTAAAGCCATACAATTGCATAAATTGCCTCGACAATTCATATAGATGGTTAGGATCCTCTATACGGCTCCAAAAGAAACAGTAAAAATCAACAACTGGTTTTCTCAACCGTTCGCTCTTTTTAGAGGAACAAGGCAGGGCTGCCTCTTATCTCCATTCTTATTCATCTTGGCCCTTGAACCCCTTCTAACTTCGATACGAACTGACGATATTATAGAAGGTATACGCCCGACATCCAAAAGCCATCAATACATACTTGAAGTTTATGCAGAAGACATACTTCTTTTGCTTGTAATACCAGTCTTGTCTATTCCTTGAACACTGGAAGTGATCTCTTCATATTCACAAGTCTCAGACTATAAGCTGAATTTGACCAAAATTTAAATACTATCCCTCTCTACTTCTTGCTCCAAACATATGATACTTGATCTTGGATTGAAATTGCATCCAGATGGAATTAAATACCTTGGCCTCATTTTGTTATCTGATTAGATTAAATCCTTTTGTCGCAACCAGACTGACCTCCTAGAAACCATTAACACTAAACTATCCTTCTGTCCCCTCTGAACCATACGTGGTGGTGCAGACAAGCCATTATCAAAATGATGATCTTGCCTCTAATTCTACTATATACCTGCTCAACATGTTCCCCACAATACCTTTGAGCTCCTTCTTTTAAAATCTTTACATACTACAGTACTGACCAATTTTTTTAGGAATTTCAAACGAACAACCCTCCAACTTAAGTGTCAAGTGGGTGCAAATTTTCCAATACACAAGATCTATGCTAGGGCATTCCTCTTAAATCAAATCTCCAAATGGTTTGTGAATGATGCTCTTTATGCCGCTTCATTGCCCACGTGGGTCAATACATCCTTTCTCACTACTTGTATACCACTCAGTTTAACACTTGCATGGGCATTCTGATCCACCCATCTCATGTGATTTTGCTAAACAGCTTTTCACTATCTTCAAAAATACCCCTTTTACAGTAGATTCCTTGTAACTTGTGTCACTACAACGTAGCAAGATCCTTTTATGAAAACGGCTTACACCTCTCCCAGAACGATCGATAGAAGATATATTTTTTATCTCTTTCTTTGTCCCTTTACACACCCGTGCAAATCAATATAATATATTTGTCCCGGATTAACGATCATCTGACCTACTTCATACAAGTGTAGGAATTAGAGCTCAAACTAGTACATGTCATAAATCACCCACTCTACCATCTTTCAAAATCTACTTGGTCTGCTAAAATCGCAATGCCAATTACTCGAATATTGAAATGGATATTTCAAGTAGATGCTCTGATTCCTATAACTTTTCAACCTTTATGACACAGTTTGCTCGATGTACCCCGATAGCCTTCCCTTTCCCGATCCTTATTCTTAATTGTTCACAGAGCCCTTCTCTCACCTTACAGATTGAGCACACTCTTTAAAGACTCCCCAGCCTTATGCCAGAGCTGTAATGGCCCTCAACATGCAGGCCCACGTAGCTCATCAGAAATCCAGCTGTGCTTTGATCTGCAAGCTCTTCAGGCACATTTGGCCCTTGCTCTCAGAGGAAAATCTAGCGCATCTTGGCAGGGCCCTGGTGCTGTGCAGCCTAGACTATTGTAAAAGCCTTCTGGTTGGCACATCCAAGGCTAACCTGCATGACCTACAGGTCGTGCAGAATAGGGCAGTGAAAGCCATCAAGTTCCTTGGATGCTCCGATCATGTGTCGCAGGATAGACGTGACCTGCACTGGCTTCCAGTTGAGCACCAGATTAATCACAAAGCGGTCTCAATGGTCCATAAATGCAGATCAGGAGCTGCCCCTTCCTATCTTTCTGACCGTTTGGTTGCTGCCGCGGTGGCACGTCAGCTTAGGAGCTTGACTGATCATAAGCTTTTCCAACCTAGGTGTAAGCTTAAGAGCTTTGAGGGCACCCCTCGTCTCTGGAATGGCTTACCTGGGTCCATTGGAGTTCTTCCGTCAATCGGCGCCTTTAAAAAGGCTGTTAAAACTGAGTATTTTAATCTCTTCTAGCAGATGTGCCCTCCTTAGGGTATGCTCTGCCAGCTGCTTCCCATCTGTCAGCTTTTTACCCTGTTCTGTCTTCATGTCTGACTTTTGTTTTGTATACTGTTCTTTTTGTGCCCAGAGGCCTATGGGTGTGAGGCATGTGAAAGCATTTATATAAATAAATAAATAAATAAATAAATAAATAAATAAATAACTCTGATATCTTGGATGTGCTGTTCGTTTGTCCGCTAAGGTCACACTACTGGACCTTGTTTAAAAAATGCATTTATTGCATTTTTAAACTACCAGACTCTATACTACCTCTGATTTTTATCTCAACTCACATGTCCACCCTCCTGCTTTAGACTCGCAGTGATTTAAATTATTAGACTTATAACTAGCAGTCTCTCTCTAAACCATCACTTCGGGCTGGAAGTCCGCATCCCCCACGAATTTCACACACTGGTGGAATTCACTTTGCCTACACCATAAGATGGAATACTCCAATTTCACCTCCAGAAACCTTTGCCACTCTTTTCACAAAGAAATTGGAGGTCTTCCACTCCTATCTGAATTCTTAGTATGACCTTACCCTTCTTACCTCTCTACACTATCCAATGCGTTTCTTCTATATCCCATTTTCACCTCTCATCCCTCCTTCTTTCTTTTTGTATCACTACCTTTCCATCCTGTACAGACACTTTAACATCCCCTCGAACAGATTAATCAGTTCCAGTCTCTGACAACTCTTTATCATATTTTATTCATCAAGCTCCAGTAAAACATTTATTATCCTCACACTTACCCCATCCTCTATTCTTATGCACCATGCATTTCCCCTCCTGTTTGTATGAACATACTGGTATCTATAAAGGCCTTATGGCATTTATTTCACATATACTTTTCTTTTACATTCTGTTAAGATTCCTCACCTCATTGAAATGTCTGCCTGTTTTGCAGCTATTTCTACACAATCTATTTATTCATTTAATCTATATTATGGATTAGTTTTGATACTTGGATTGATCTTATTTGTCTTTAATTTGAAAACCAGTAAAATGGTTAAACTGAAAAAAAAAAGTAAGTCTGGGATTTTAAAAAAGGGATGTTGAAAATATTTTCCCCTTGTGCAAAAATAGATATTTATTTCATGCTGCTCCATAGGGAGCAAAATGAAAGAAATTATTTCCTTAACCCCTTAACTGCGGCGCTAAAAGTATGGGCAGAGCCGGTGCTACCATTAGGTGAAAGGTAGGCAACCGCCTCCTTGCCAGATTTCCTACGGGCGAAAATTTTGATTCTGAGAGAGGATGCTTGTACGG
>JAWWME010000086.1:0-11548 GCA_035047425.1 Eurycea quadridigitata
CTCAGACAACGATATAGTCCTCGGCCTGCGGCCTCGGGCGATATCATTGTCTTCGGGAAATTTTGAGCTTCCTCAGGGGCTCTAATATGGTATATACCCCTCACAAACCGGCAATATTTTATATATAGAGGAACAGGACACAGTCTAAGGCAATCATTCATCAGTGATGGGTCTCGACGCACCCTTCTCTGTTCACAGACTCTAGTTTCCTGCCTTCTAGCAGAGGAGATGCATGGCTGATGCACAGACCCCTTCGCGTGGTTCTGGTGGGTCATTGTACGCTCATTTCTAGCATTCCAGCTCCCAATATTGGAGGGTCCGTGCTGGACATCTGGGTTAATTTGAGGTGGCTTAGAGGTCAAAGTGAAGGGGTACCAGGTAGTACTCCACTTTTGCAGCCATCTCCCATTCATTTGCCTGTGTGTACCCCCTTTGCTAAAGTCATTTTATTACACTTCGACCCCTGTCAGGATTTGTGCGGATTGTAGAATAATTTAAATAATGGTAGAGTGCACTCCCAATTGTCCTATTACAGTGTCTCTAGTACACTCCCAGTGGTCCTATTATATTGTCTCCAATTATAAAACAAGTCTTTTATTGCCAGCAACTCCTTTTCATAAATTGTATAATTTCTCTCTGCTGTATTTAACTTCCTTGAAAAGAAAGCTATAGGATGTAACAGTTCGTTGGAATCTTTTTGAGACAATATCGCTCCCACCGCAAAATCGGATGCATCTGCCTCTACAAAGAACTCCTTTTCAGGATCTGCTTGCACCAAAACCGGTGCACTACAAAAAACTTCTTTAAGCTTTTGAAAACCCAATTCCTGTCTCCCTCCCCATTCAAACCTGACTTTTTTCCTGGTCAACTCAGTTATTGGTGCCACCCACTCAGAAAAATTGCCCACAAACCTACGATAAAAATTGGCAAAACCAACAAATTTTTGTACATCTTTCACATTTTTCGGTGTTGGCCAATCCATTACAGCTGAAACCTTTTTTGGATCCATCTCAATTCAAAGTGACCAAATTTTGAATTAAAAGCTGCTTTCCATTCATCGCCTTCTTTGATTTGAACCAAGTTGTACGCTCCTCTTAAATCCAACTTGGTAAACCAAGAGGCGCCACGAACCTGATCAATCAAATCAGGAATCAACGGTAATGGATAACGATTCTTGATTGTAATATCGTTTAAGGCTTGGTAATCCACGCATGGCCGAAGCTCCCCAGACTTCTTTTCAACAAAGAAGATCGGTGCTCCAGCTGGAGATTTTGATGGTCTAATGAAGCCCCGCCCAAGAAAATCCTGTATGTAATCCTTAAGAACCTTCTCCTCTGCTAACCTGAGCGGGTAAATCGGCCCATACGGGATCTTAGACCCAGGAACCAAATCAATCACGCAGTCATAGCTACGGTGAGGAGGTAATACCTCTGCATCTTTGGCATCAAAAACGTCACTAAAATCTCTATACTCCATTGGTAAAGAAATCAAATTCACTCCCAAAGAATTTGAACTCCCCCTACCTGAGATAGTTATCTTTTCCTGATGGGGAAAGCATGACTCACAAAAAGGTAATCTGAAAGTCAGCACCCTACCCCTCCAATCTATATCTGGATTGTGCTGCTCCAGCCAGGACATTCCTAATATAACTGGATGCTGTGGCGAATCAATCAAGTCAAAGACGAGCCACTCCCCATGTTTGTCTAACAACATCTTCAAAGGTTCAGTAGAGGCGACTATAGCCCCGGAGGTGAGCAAAGACCCATCTATGGACCTAACCACCTCCGGAGTTTCCTTTTGTCGAGTAGGATAACCCATTTTCTGTACAAATTTCAAATCCATATAAGTGCCCGGAGCACCAGAATCCACTAATACAGATATCTCTTTTTCCAAAGAAAACTCAGGAAAAACTGCTGATAAAATTATATATCTGCTGCCCCTCCTCATCACCTGTTCCACTTGACGAATTGAGGGAATATTATAAACTGAATTCCCACCCAGAGGTCCCCTCAACCCTACCCCTGGGCTTGACCGTTTCCCTGAGCCTCACCTATGGTCTTAACTTCAACACTTCTCGTTGGTACCTCCCCCGACTGCACTGTCCCTGTGGAAACCACTGAAGCGGAACTAACCACCCGCTTAATTAAAGGACAATCCTTAAGCATGTGTCCCTCCTTCCCGCAGTACATACAGAGACCAGACTTTTGTCTCCTCTCTCGCTCCTCCTTAGTCAAAGGACCGCGTGAAATCACTGCCTTACTCCCCCCAAACTTGACTGTCGAAGCTTTCACATCCTTGAACTCCTCTCCTCTTGGCTTCCAACCTTGGCTCCTTGCCCCTATGCCTTGAGGAGCTGCCCCACCCTCCAATCCACCTGACACACCCTGCGTCCTGCGCTGTGTATTCCTACTCAACTCCCCTCGCCGTTCCCGCATGCGCTGATCTAACTGTAAAACCAGCTTAATTAAACTGGCAACATCTTCGGGGAAAGGAAAAACAAACTGAAGTGCATCCTTTAAATCATCCTTCAATCCTTCCAGGAAAATTGCAAACTGAGAATTGGCAGACCAATTCAACTCAACTGCCAACTGTTTAAACCGGGCAATGTAATGTGACAAGTTCCCTGAGCCCTGCTTCAAATTTAGGAATTCAGATGCCCTGGCCTGCTTCGCAAACTGCCGGTCAAAAATCTCTGCAAACTGTGCCATAAACTCCTTGTAATTCCTCAACAAGGCACTTCTTTGCTCCACCAGAGGCGTTGCCCATGCCAAGGCATCCCCTCCCAGATTTGACACAATGAAAATAACTTTAGCCTTATCCGTTTTGAAAGCTTCCGGTTTTGCCATAAAGTGCAAATCGCACTGCACCTTGAAAGTCCTAAAATTCCTTGAATCCCCCAAAAATCTCTCGGGGGGCACCAACTTAATACCCCCCCCGCATTCTGAATTTTCCCGCTTTCCAGTACCCGGTTCCCTTTTAACTGGAAATCTCCCCTCCTTGCGCTCACCCTCTAGCTCTCCTTCCTGCTCCAAACCCTCCAAACGTGGCATACCCTCACCATACGCCTCAGCAAACTCCTCCTCTCCCTCCGACTCCCTAGACCCTGTATGCGAAGTAACCGCAGACTCTAAACGACTCAACCTTTCTGCCACCTTCTCCCCCTGTTTCCTAGAAAGGGTCAATTCCTTTTTCAAATCCCCCAAAATAGCCACCAAGTCCTGCATTGTGCCCTCCATGGATGGATATCCCTTATGGCCTTTTCTTACTGTAACGGGGAAAGAAACACTTTTAAAAACTTCTCCAGCAAGTAATGAACAACTCTTTTCTCACTGGTAAAGGATACAACTTTTAAAGGATATAAACCTTCCTTCACCACTTCAAGCTTCTTCAAGATATAGATCCCTGGAGAGCCTTGCTATGTACAGCAACCGCCTGTCACTCTTATCTAGCAGACTGAATGACAGGCCGGCGCCGTCCGTGCTCCCCGTCTCCTCTTCCTCCAACCTCTGATTCCCTGGCTGCACTCCTCCTGCGTAGACTCCACTGCTCTGTTCATTAAAAATACAAACACAGTCTCTCAGTCCCCACTGTTTCCCATTCCTGAGAGCTTTACTCTATTCAACTAACGGTAACTACACCACTCACCTCCCACGAACGGTGCCGGCGCTTGATTCTGTTTCCGCCTGTGCACTCCTGTGCATTAGCCTCCTGCCTCTCGCCTTCCTGGAATGCGTGCTTCCCAAGCACCCGACTGCTTCCTCCGAATACTCCTTCACCTAAATGAACGTTTAACACACAATCAGCTTCCCCCTTCACCTACTCCTTCCCTTTCCAATTCACCCTTCTCCTGTAAATACTCACTCGGAAAACTTCCGAGCAGGTCCTCCTCCACATGAACCGGCTCCCGGTTTCCTTCTCGACTGCCGCCGCCGTCTCACTCGAAGACGCGACGCCTCAGGCTCTCTTCCTGTTTACATCAAGTGACGCCGCCGTCTCTCACAGAGACGCAGCGTCATAAGAGCTCCGTACCTCGTTGCCTAGCAACAACGGTACCTTTACTTCAATACGAAGCTCGGCGAGATTCAGCGCCGAACGCTTCAATTCAAGCTTCCCTTACGTGAACCCGCTTCCGTAAACTCAGGTGAGCCCCAGTAACTCCTACAAGCTGAATACTTCAGCGTCTGACTAACCCTATTTTACCTCACCTCCACCACTGACCCTCCAATCTCACTCGGTGAGCTCACCCTCACACCACACCTCATACCCACTTCACCACGTTCCTCTTCACTTCAGCTTGTCCTCTACAGCCACCTCCTTGATCCTGTAGAACCTGTAAATTCCTTCCTGAGAGGAAAGATAGAGATATGACCTTCCCCTATTATTGCTGAGAAGAAAAGGCAGTTGGCTCTGGAATGTTCAGAGCTTTATCCCACCTGAACATTCCACAGTCTGTCCTTCATTCCTAACCCCTCCCCCTCACCTATTCCTGCACTCCTGCCTCTCTACACGCCTAATGATTGTTGCTGCATGCATGTTCAGAGTAACGCTCTAAACCTACCCTGTTCCCTATCCTAACTAAACCTTTTCAATGAAAATCCCCCTGAACCCTGCCACACCATAACAACTACCCCCTCCTCAAACGTTTTCATTGAAAACCCTGCCTTCTCCTTCACTCTCCACCTCCACCTCATTCCAATCTTCTTCTTTCACCATTCTCTCTCTTCGCATTCCAGAATAAACTGGTTTCAGCAATGAAACATGAAAATTTGCATGTACTTTCCAAGTTCTTGGCAACTCCAAGCTCATCACCACCGGAGATATCACTTCTTTAATTCTAAAGGGTCCAATAAATCTCCTTTTAAATTTTGTGTGCGACCCCCTCAAACGAATATTCTTAGTTGACAGCCACACCCAATCATTCACAGCATACTGTGGCTGCTGTCTTCTTTTGCGATTCATTGCCATTCTTATCCTCTCCTTTGACTTTAACAAATTCTCCCTAACCAACTCCTGTTTCTCTTTAACCTCCTTCAAGCAATCCATCACTCCTCTTCCCACTGATACCTCACTCCCCATTTTATCCATCTCTGGAAAACATATTACATTCTTTCCATAAACACATTCAAATGGACTACAACCAGTCGCCTGATGTTCATGATTATTGTAAGCAAATTCAGCTAAATGAATAAATTTACACCAATTCCTCCCTGTATCATTTACGTAACATCTTAGAAATTGCTCTAAAGTTTGGTTTGTTCGTTCTGTTTGCCCATCAGACTCTGGATGAAAGGCTGTTGACAACTGCACCTTCACCCCCCAAGCAGCCATTAATTGTCTCCAAAATTTTGACACAAACTGTGCTCCCCGATCAGATACTATACTCCTCGGAATTCCATGTAATCGATATATTTCACGCATGAACACCTCCACCAACACCTTAGCACTTGGTAACTTTGCCAATGGAACGAAATGTGCCTGTTTCGAAAAACTGTCTACTACTACCCACACAACAGTTTTTCCCATACACCGTGGAAGACCTGTTATAAAATCCATTGTTATAACCTCCCACGGTCCCTCTGCTACTGTCAATGGCTGAGCCCAACCCATTTTCTTTCCTCTTTGAAATTTTGCTCTTGCACACACCTCACATCCCAAAACGTAATCTCTAGCATCTTTTTTCCATCCAGGCCACCAAAACCTGCGAGATACTAGTTCCATAGTTACATTTACTCCAGGATGTCCTGCCCACACTGCATCATGACATTTAACCAAAACTTCCTCCCTTGCTCTCTCCGGTACAAATATCTTTTCTTGATACTTCCAGATCCCTTTTTCCTCAGCTTCCTCCAACAATTCCTTTAAATCTGAATCCCATAACTCCACTGCATCCTCTTCAACATGCAAATCCTCCCACAAACCACCTATCAAAAGTGCTAGAACTCCAAAAACATCCTCTGAAAACATCTTTTCAGATTCAACCCTTTGCCTCCACTCCACATCCTCTCCTACTCGTGATAATGCATCTGCTTTACTGTTTGCACTTCCAGGTCGAAACTGAATTTTAAAGTTAAATTTTGCAAAAAACATCTTCCAACGCGCCTGCCGTGCATTTAAACACTTAACACCTTTGAAAAAGGTTAGATTTTTATGATCTGAAATCACTCGCACCGGCATTTGCGTCCCTTGGAGATAGTGTCTCCAATTACTAAAGGCGTCTTTAATTGCGAGCAATTCCCTTTCATAAATCGTGTAATTTCTTTCAGCCAAACTTAACTTCCTTGAGAAATAAGCTATGGGATGCAACAACTCATTAGGATCCTTTTGTGATAAAATCGCCCCCACTGCAAAATCTGACGCATCAGCTTCTACAAAGAATTCCTTTTCAGGATCCGCTTGCACCAAAACGGGCGCATTACAGAATGCATCCTTCAATTTCCGAAAACCTTGTTCTTGCCTCTCCCCCCATTCAAATCTGACATTCTTCCTGGTTAATTCTGTTATTGGTGCTACCCATTCAGAAAATCTTTCCACAAACCTACGATAAAAATTGGCGAAACCAACAAATTTTTGAATCTCCTTTACATTCTTTGGAGTTGGCCAATCCATAACCGCTGAAACCTTTTTGGGATCCATCTCTATTTTCCCAGGTGATAAGATGTATCCCAAATACTCCACACTGGAAGTATGAAAAATACATTTTTCCAGCTTAGCGAACAGCCTGTGCTTGCGTAATCGACCCAAGACCTCCATTACGTGTGAGATATGTTCCTCTAAGCTGATGGAATAGATCAAAAGATCATCCAAATACACCACTAAGGAAACACCAATAAGATCACGAAAAATATCCGTGATCAAAAACTGAAAAGCCGCCGGCGCATTACACAAGCCAAACGGCATTACCAGATACTCAAAGTGTCCAAATTTCGAATTAAAGGCGGTTTTCCATTCATCGCCCTCTTTGATTCGGACCAAATTGTAAGCTCCCCTTAGGTCCAACTTGGTAAACCAAGAGGCGCCACGAACCTGATCAATCAAATCGGGAATCAATGGCAATGGATAACGATTCTTGATTGTAATATCGTTTAAGGCTTGGTAATCCACGCATGGACGAAGCTCCCCAGATTTCTTTTCAACAAAGAAAATCGGTGCACCAGCCGGGGACTTTGATGGTCTAATGAAGCCCCGCCCAAGGAAATCCTGGATGTAATCCTTAAGAACTTTCTCTTCAGCTAATCTGAGCGGATAAATTGGCCCATACGGAATTTTGGATCCAGGAACCAGATCTATCACGCAGTCATAACTACGGTGTGGAGGTAACACCTCCGCATCTTTGGCATCAAAAACGTCATTAAAATCTGCATATTCTAAAGGTAAAGAAATCAAATTCACTCCCAAAGAACTTGTACTTCCCCTACCTGAAATAGTTATCTTTTCCTGATGGGGAAAGCATGACTCACAAAAAGGCAACCTGAAAGTCAGCACCCTACCCCTCCAATCTATATCTGGATTGTGCTGCTCCAGCCAGGACATTCCCAATATAACTGGATGCTGTGGCGAATCAATCAAATCAAAGACAAGCCACTCCCCGTGCTTGTCTAACAGCATCTTCAAAGGTTCAGTTGAAGCGACTATAGCCCCGGAGGTAAGCAAAGACCCATCAATGGACCTAACTACCTCCGGAGTCTCCTTTTGCCGAGTAGGATAACCCATTTTCTGTACAAATTTCAAATCCATGTATGTGCCCGGAGCACCAGAGTCCACTAATACAGGTATCTCTTTTTCCAAAGAAAATTCAGGAAAAACTGCAGATAAAATTATATATCTGCTGCCCCTCCTCATCACCTGCTCCACTTGACGAATTGAGGGAATGTTATAAACTGAATTCCCACCCAGAGGTTCCCTCAACCTTACCCCTGGGCTTGGCCGTTTCCCTGAGCCTCACCTATGGACTTAACTTCAACACTCCTCGTGGACACCTCCCCCGATTCCACTGTCCCTGTGGAAACCACTGAAGCTGAGTTAACCACCCGCTTAATTAAAGGACAATCCTTAAGCATGTGCCCCTCCTTTCCGCAGTACATACAGAGACCAGACTTCTGTCTCCTCTCTCGCTCCTCCTTAGTCAGAGGACCGCGTGAAACCACTGCCTTACTCCCTCCAAACTTGACTGTAGAAGCCTTCACATCCTTCAGCTCCTCTCCTTTTGGCTTCCAACCTAGGCTCCTAGCCCCAATGCCTTGAGCAACTGCTCCACCCTCCAATCCACCCGAAACTCCTTGCGGCCTACGTGGTGAACTCCTACTTAACTCCCCCCGCCGTTCCCGCATGCGTTGATCCAACTGTAAAACCAGCTTAATTAAACTGGCTACATCCTCTGGAAAAGGAAAAACAAACTGTAGTGCATCCTTCAAATCATCTTTCAACCCTTCCAGGAAAATTGCAAACTGGGAATTGGCGGACCAATTCAACTCAATTGCCAACTGTTTAAACCGGGCTATGTAGTGCGACAAGTTTCCTGAGCCTTGCTTTAAATTTAAAAATTCAGAAGCCCTGGCCTGCTTTGCAAACTGACGGTCGAAAATCTCCGCAAACTGTGCCATAAACTCTTTATAATTTCTCAACAAGGCACTTCTTTGCTCCACCAGAGGCGTTGCCCATGCCAAAGCATCCCCTCCCAGATTTGATACAATGAAAATAACCTTTGCCCTGTCTGTTTTGAAAGCCTCTGGCTTAGCCATAAAGTGCAAATCGCACTGCACCTTAAAGGTCCTAAAATGCCTTGAATCTCCCAAAAATCTCTCGGGGGGCACCAACTTGATTCCCCCCCGCACTCTGAATCTCCCCGCTTTCCAGTACCCGGTTCCCTTTTCACCGAAAATCTCCCTCCCTTGCACTCAGCCTCAAGCTCTCCTTCCTGCTCCAAACCTTCCAAACGTGGCATACCCTCACTATACGCCTCAGCGAACTCCTCCTCTCCCTCTGACTCTCTAGACCCTGTATGCGAAGTAACCGCAGACTCCAAGCGACTCAACCTCTCTACCACCTTCTCTCCCTGTTTCCTTGAAAGGGTCAATTCTTTTTTCAAATCACCCAAAATAGCCACCAAGTCCTGCATTGTGCTCTCCATGGATGGATATCCCTTATGGCCTTTTCTTACTGTAACGGGGATTCGAATACACCTTTAGAATTCCACCTTCAGATTATTAACATACACCTCTCTCACAGAAAAAGGATACGTCTTACAAAGGATACGGTCTCTCCACCACCGTGCAACCTCTTCTTAGATATAGATCCCTGGAGAGCTGACTAGTTACAGCGACCGCCTGCCACCCACATCAGACAGACTGAATGGCAGGCCGGCGCCGTCCGTGCTCCCCTTCTTCTCCTCCTTCAACTCCTGATCCTCAACCTGAGCTCTTCCTGAGGGGACTCCTCTGCGCTGTTCACCTAAACACAAATGCAACTCCTCAGCCTTCGCTATTAATCACTACAGTAAACCAACTTAATTCCCCAAACAGAACTGCACCACTCACCTCCTACGAACGGTGCCGGCGCTTCAATCAGAGTTCGCCTGTGCACTCCTGTGCAGTGCCTCCTGCCTCTCTCCTTTCCTGCGCGAGTGCCTCCCTCGCTCCTGTCCACTCCTCCGAATTCACCTTCACCTGAACCTGTAATGAGCGCACATTCAGCTTCCTTTTACTCTTTACTTCCCCTTCCCAATTCACCCCGCTCTTGCCGATACTCACTCGATTGGATTCCTAGCAGAGCTTCCTCCTTCCTGAACAGCCCCACTGTTTACTTAACAGCGACCTCGTCCGTCCCTTCCGAAGACGTGACGCTCCTGCTCGCTTCCTGTTTCCTCGTAAGTGACGCCGCCGTCTCCCTCAGAGACGCGCCGTCCAGAGAGCTCCGTACCTTGTTGCCTAGCAACAACGGTCTCACTGCCTCAATAAGAGAACTCGGCGCAGCTCAGCACCGCTTGCTTCAAAATTGGCGATTTTAACGCGACAACCCACAACTACTGCCCAAAGTAAGCTACAGGAATTCCTAAGAGCTGAGACCTCTGCAGCTAATTCCCTTATCACACCGCACCACGGCCACAGCCCTTTCAGATTCACACGGTGAGCTCACCTGCGTACCTTAACTCACAACCCCCTTCACCACGTTCCTTCACACACCGGCATCTCCTGAATCAGCCTCCTCCTTAATCCTGAAATAGCCTGAATCTCCTTCCTGTGAGGACTAAAAAGAGCGTGAACCTTCCCCTGTCATGTCAGAGAAGAAAAGGCAGTTGGCTCTGGAATGTTCAGGGCTTTATCCCACCTGAACATTCCACAGTCTGTCCATCATTCCTAGCCCCTCCCCCTCACCTACTCCTGCATTCCTGCCTCACTACACGCCTAATGATTGCTGCTGCATGCATGTACAGAGTAACGTGCTAAACCTACCCTGTCCCTATCCTAACTATACCTTTTCAATGAAAATCCCTCCTGAACCCTGCCACACCATAACAACTACCCCCTCCTCAAACGTTTTCATTGAAAACCCTGCTTCCTCCTTCACTTTCCACCTCCACTTCATTCCAATCCTCTCCTCTCACCATTCTCTTTCTTCGCATTCCTGAATAAACTGGTTTTAGCAAGGAAACATGAAAATTGTTATGTATTTTCCATGTTCTTGGCAACTCCAAACTCATCACCACCGGAGATATCACCTTTTTGATTTGAAAGGGTCCAATAAACCTCCTTTTAAATTTAGCATGAGACCCTTTCAAACGAATATTCTTAGTTGACAGCCACACCCAATCATTCACAGCATACTGTGGCTGTTGTCTTCTCTTGCGATTCATAGCCACTCTAATTCTCTCTTTTGATTTGAACAAGTTCTCCTTGACCAAGTCATGTTTTTCCTGCACCTCCTTCATGCAATCAATTACCCTTCTCCCCACCGTCACCTCATCCTCCATTTTACTCAACTCAGGGAAACTTATCACATTCTTTCCATAGACACATTCAAATGGACTATAACCAGTAGCTTGATGTTCGTGATTATTGTAAGCAAATTCAGCTAAATGAATAAACCTACACCAATTCTTCCCAGAATCATTCACGTAGCACCTTAGAAATTGCTCCAGAGTCTGATTGGTTCGTTCTGTCTGACCATCAGACTCTGGATGAAAGGCTGTTGATAACTGTACCTTCACCCCCCAGGCTGACATCAATTGCTTCCAAAACTTCGACACAAACTGTGATCCTCGGTCAGATACTATACCCTTGGGTAATCCATGTAATCTATATATTTCACGCATGAACACTTCTACCAACACCTTAGCACTTGGTAACTTGGCCAACGGAATAAAATGTGCCTGTTTCGAAAAACTGTCTACCACTACCCATACCACAGTTTTTCCCATACACCGTGGAAGTCCTGTAATAAAATCCATGGTTATCACTTCCCACGGTCCTTCCGCAACTGTTAATGGTTGTGCCCAACCCATTTTCTTTCCTCTTTGGAATTTTGCCTTTGCACACACCTCACATGCCAAAAC
>JAWWME010000087.1:0-11544 GCA_035047425.1 Eurycea quadridigitata
AGTGTAGGAATAGTGGAATGCACTCGGAGGCCGGCAACGAGATGCACATGAATAATGGTGTCGCATCAATATCGTGAATTATTGTGAACCCACAACAAGCCCGCTGTTCCTTCGCATTAGACAAATGTCGCAGATCCATCTGTATCTAGATGATATCTTAATTTTCTCTGCAAACATGACTCAATATGTCAAAGATGTTCGAGAAGTCGTCCTGGGCTTGAGAGAAAGCTCCCTTTACGCCAAAATAGAAAAATGCTAATTTCATTCCTTACTTAACCTAGTAAGTAACCTACTTGGGATACATATTACACCCAGGAAAAATTGAAATGGACTCTGGTAAAGTTTCTTCTGTTCTAAATTGGTCTTCACCCATTAACGTAAAATACATCCAAAAATTCATGGTATTCGCTCATTTTTATCAGAGGTTCATCAATAATGTCTCCAAATTAATTTCTCCCATTTCAAAATGTACACAAAAAAATTCACCATTTCTCGGGGGACCCACTCAACAGGAGGCCTTCAAAGCTCTAAAGTCCAAATTTTGCTCAGCCCCTGTCTTAATACAACCAGAATGCCAAAAGAAATTCATTGTTGAGGCCGATGCTTCAAATAATTTAAATAAAGCTCTTGAATGCATTTTGTCCCAAAGAGATGAAAAACAAATTCTTTGTCCAGTCACCTATCACTCTCGCAGACTTTTCCCTGCAGAGAAGAATTATACCATCCTTCAGAAAGAGCTATTAGCAATAAAGGAAGCCTTCTCCCACTGACATCATTTCTTGGAAGGTTCCCCTGAGCTAACAGAAGTTTGGACTGACCACAAAAACTTAATTTTCCTTAAAAAAGCTAGGTGCCAAGATCCCCATCATGCTTGGTGGGCCTTATTTTTCTCTAGATTTTATTTCTTAAATTCTTATCGCCCAGGTTCCACTAACAGCAAGGCCTATGCTTTGCCTCGCCTTGGTTATAGTGAACAGACCATTGAATATTCTAACATCCCCATCCTCTCCGAGGGTTCAGTACTAGCTCAACTAGAAGATGTAACTGAAGGTTTAATTGAGAAGCTAGTAGATTACGCCTCTTCAGAGGAATGTACAGACCTAGTGACTTTTGATTCATCTTTTAGTCTGAATAGTAATGGACTGTTTGCAAAAATGAGAAAGCATTGTGCCCCTCGTCATTTAATAAGATAAATAATGATGCTAAACCACAACTCTCTATTCATGGGCATCCAGCTTTGAAAGGCACCCTATTAGAAAAAGAGTCTTCTGATGTTAAAGAATATTTAGATCAATGTTAAATATGTGCCCAATCAAAATCCATTCAGGGAAAGCCTTATGGATGGTTATCCCCAATCAAAGTTCCCTCAAAACCTTGGGAAAAGCTGAGCATGGATTTCATCACTGACCTTCTCCCCAGTTTAGGTCACACTGTAATTTGGGTTATTCGGCAAAGTTGCTCAACTAGTTCCTTTACGCAGGTTCCCTTCTGCCGAGGAACTATTAGATCATTTCCTTAAACATGTCATAAGGTTACATGGCCTTCCACTTGAAATAGTTACTGACAGAGGAAGCCAGTTCGTTTCAAAATGATGGCAAGAGATAATGAAACTTTGGGGAATTTCATCTAAATTGTCCTCTTCCTATCACCCCAAACTGATGGGCAGTCTGAATGCCTTAACCAGACTCTGGAACAGTACCTCCATTGTTATGTCCAAGACTGGAGGAAAAACTGGAGTAAGCTGCTCCCACGGCTGAGTTCGCTTACAACAACAATTTTCACCACAGTCGTGAAAAAACCCTACAAGCTCTATACTGTATTAATCCTCCAATGATTCCTTTTATTCCTAAAGGCACTACTTACCTTTAGAAACATGGATCAGAGAGTTCAAAGACTCTAAGCTAACCCCAGTAGAATTAACATGAATCTAAAAAAAAGCCAGGAGAGATATGAGAAAAATGCCAATAAACATCACTGTGCACCCCTTCCTTTTGAAGATATTGATTGGGTTTGGTTTAGCTCAAAGAACATCAAGATCCCTGGTATAATACCCAAGCTCAAACCTAGGTTCATAGGTCCTTTTCAGATTAATAAACGGAATTCTCCAGTATCCTTCAAATTAGATTTACCCAACACATGGACATTTCACCCAGTATTTCATGTTTCACTCCTAAAACCAGCTAGAACGTGTAGTTGGAAAAGAATTCCCAAAACTGTAGAAAGTACACTTTGAAGGTTCATTAGCGGGGGTAGTGTGACAGTGCCACACAGCACTTCATACAGTGTCAAACAGCACGTCATACTCTGTATGGAAACAGCACACAACACTTCATACTCTGTATGCAAACAGCACTTCATATGCCATACAGTTCTTCTTCATACTCACTCAGTATGCCAAACTCCCCTGACCTCACAGAACTCTGGCATGGAATTCACTCACAACATTCCAAAGCAGTCAGTTACTGATTTGCCAAGGTGTTTTCTCATTAGACAGGCACATTAAGGGAAGGCTCCCCTTGTCCAGCTTTCCCACAAACCTCACAAGGCAAGGAAGTCCTGAGAAGGGATATTCTACCTTCCCAGAAACGCTGCAGTGTTCTGGATACCCCAGGTACGTGTCATAGAAGCGCCACCCCTCTGTTGCTTTGGGGGGATAAGAGCCTCACTGCGAACTTCCCTGGCCCAGTCTTAGGGCACCGGGTTGCTTCCCTTTAACCTTTCTCCTTCCCAGCACTCTACCCCCATCGCCAATTTACCTCCTCACTCAGATCTCCCTCTACCGTATCAGGCAGCTCTCCAGGGACTTCCTTAAACCCCTGGGGGCTTATAGCTGCTGCTCCCACTCTGTCAATAAGTTTAAAGAGAGGCTCAGGTGTTACACCTATTAGCCAACCATGCCCACAACTCACCATGTCCATAATGGTACTCCTCTCACGTTTCATTGTGAAGGCGTCTCCTTGTAAAACTCCACCAAGCGCTTACCTTCCCTTTCTGGCTGATTGGAATCTTCAGCCTCTGCGTGCACTGTTACATGCGCTTCCTGGCAGCCCAAAGGACGTGTCAGCCCGCTGATGCGTGCCTTTGCAACGTTTATGCGATACAGATCAAACGTGGATCCTTTAAAGCCTGAGTTTAAAAAACCTTCTTTTCAGTTTGTTCTGCCAAGAACCCTTAAGTCGACTTTCTCTTGAGAGGCTTTTAGGTCTAAAGACTCAGGAGGAACTGGAGGGGTGGTTCCAAAAATGTTTGAACCAATTAAGTCTCAACCTCGCCCTCCTCTTACCCAAGAAGAACGGGCTCATAGAAGGAAGTTGAATCTATGCATGCATTGCGGGCAGAGTACTCACACTTTAACATATTGTCCTTTAACTATAACATCTGAAGTTCCTGTTAAGTTGTTAGTAGTCTCTTCTGAAGAGGAAAACTAAAAAGCTCAAGACTTGAGAGGCAAGCTTGAGCGATTTTGAATCTAATCCCTTTCAAGTTCTCAGATTAGCATTATTGTCGGGAGATCATTCTGAAATTGAAGCTCAGTTACCAACTTTAAGTTCTCAGACCTTTAAAGTCCTCATGATTGTGGGGCCCCTTATTCTTATATAGACCAACAGTTCATTGAAAAGTGGCACATTAGGTGTAAGAAGAAAAAAACTCCAGATATTATTAAAAGAGTTGATGGGTATTCTCTTATTTCAGGTTTGGTTAAGGAGCAAACCGAATCTATTGACTTACAAATTGGTAGTCATCAAGAAGAACTCTCTTTTGATGTTATTAAAGCACCCCAATTAAACTTAATTTTAGGGATTTATTGGCTGAAGACCCATAATTCTATAATTGATTGTGTAGAAAGAACCTTGACCTTCTATCAAATGTTTTGTTCGGGGTGTGGGATTAGTCAGGATTTGGTTGTAAAAGCTTTCCCTGAGAGCTCCAATTCAACCGTATCTGCTTTGACTGAAGATTTTTCCCTCCTGAAAGAATATCATGATTTGGCAGACTTGTTTAGTTCTATAGAGGCTACCACTCTTCCCCCTCACAGATCGTATTATGGTGAAATTGACCCAGAACCTGGAAAACCCATTCCACATGGGAAAATATATTCTTTGACTCCTTCTGAGGAAAGGGTGTTGAAGGAATATATTCAGGATAGTCTGTCTAACGGGTTTATCTGTCCATCGAAATCCCCAGTCGCAACTCCAATTTTCTTTGTTTCTAAAAAATCTGGGGAGCTCCGCCCGTGCATTGATTATGGGGAACTAAATGACATCACGGTGAAGAACAGGTACCCTCCTCCTCTCATCCCGGACCTGCTTGATAAAGTTGTGGGAGCCTCTTGGTTTACTAAGCTTGATTTACGCGGCCCCTACAATTTGATTCGGATTAGGTCTGGGGATGAGTGGAAGACGGCCTTTAAAACTAAATTCAGACATTACAAATACACCGTGATGCCGTTTCAGCTGACCAATGCACCGGCCACGGTTCAAAGTTTTATCAATGATATTTACAAGGATTTGTTGGGAGTCTATGTTGCAATATACTTGGACGACATTCTAATTTATACCAGGAATTTTAAAGACCATGTTTCTCATGTCAGGGAGGTTCTTAAGAGGTTGCATGTCCATAACCTCTACGCTAAGCTGGAAAAGTGGCAGTTCCATACTCAGGAATTGGAATATTTGGGGCACATTTTACGCCCAAACTGCGTAGAAATGGATACAGGGAAGATCAAGGCCATTTGGGAATAGCCTGTCCCTTCTAATATTAAAGAGTTATAACGTATCCTTGGGTTTGGCAACTTTTATAGGCGGTTTATTCCCAATTTTTCCTCATTAGTTCACCCTTTGACAAATTTGACCCGAAAGGGGGTTCCATATGTCTGGGGAGAATCCCAAGATTTGGCTTTTCGCGTTCTCAAAGAGAAGTTTTGTGCTGCTCCTGTCTTGGCTCAACCCAATCCAAATAAACCATACATTCTTGAGGCTGACACTTCCAACTCGGCATTAGGAGCAGTTCTTTCGCAAGTTGGAGTGGATGGTAGGCAGCATCCTGTTGCTTTTAAGCTTCTCCGTGCACAACTTAATTATTCAATCCTCGATAAGGAACTCCTGGCCATCAAAGAAGCCTTGTCACACTGGCACCACTATTTAGAGGGAACTATTCTTCATCCTATTGAGATTCTGACTGACCATAAAATTTAATCTTTCTAAAAAAGGGTAAGTGTAGAAGCCCAAGACAGGCTTGTTGGACTCTTTTTTTTAATAGATTTTTGAATAAAATATCCTTTCGTCCTGGGAATTCTAACACTAAGGTTGATTCTTTACCTAGAAAAGACTCCCCTTCTACCATAGATCCACAGTCACTAAACTAATATTTTAAATCTTGAGTCCTTTTGTTTGACATAATCTATAACTCCTTTCTTGAGTCCTACTAAAAAACGATTACCTTTTCCCTAATAGACAAAAAGAACTTTTAACTAATTTTCTGGATTTAAGTTGTTGTGAAGGTTGTTTGTTTAAAAGTACTGGAGAGTTCCCTGTCCGACCTTGGCTTCCTCCAGAATATTAGATCACCCACTCACTGCCTAGGTAATACCTTGGATTGGCTTGCCTCTCACAACGTTACTATTACTAACCTAGCCACAAAACCCTGCACATGGTCAGACCATCATCTTGTTCACTTTAGTTTTTCACCACCTGACAATCCGTCATACAAGACCAATAACCGGACACACATTACCACCCGTAATAAGAAGAAATTCAAAATAGAATCTAATCTCTTTCTCCATTCTTTAGTTCACATAACCTTGACAGTTTGTCATCTACTGATGATCTGGCTGATTTTTATCAGAACACAACTAAGATCGCAGTAGACTAAATTGCCCCAGAGCGCGACAGAATAATGAATGAAAACGCTAATACAAACTCCTTGTACACTCCAGACCTTAAACTCTTGAATCTGGCTATGCGTAAAGCTTACGCATTATGGTTTCGGACACAGACCTAGGAAGATAGAGAAAGCTACACAAGGGCTGCCCAACACTACAAATCAAGCATCATTAATGCCAAAAAGATCAGGTATAGCAATCGCATCTCTAATGCCACCTCCTCTTCAGGAGAACTATTCAAAATACTCTAGGAACTTGAGAGAACCGGTCGCCAAGAAGTTGAGGCAGTGAAGGTTGATGGCTGGTGCTCAGCTATTCACTCTGCCATGCAAAATAAAGTAGACACCTTAAGGAACTGCTTCTGTCCATCAAAAGTGACTGAGAGTTCTTCATCCTCCGCCAAGGACTCAAAGCAGTTTTGCTTTAAACTAGTCTCTGAGTCAGAAGTGGCCTCTGTAATTGCTACCCTGAAGCCTACCACCTGTAAAGGTGACTATCATTCTGCTATTAAGGTGAAGGAATGCTCCCCTCTCCTAGTCCCCTTAATCACCATCTTTATCAATCAGTCTTTTCTTGAGAATAAGGTACCCTTGTCCATTAAGCAGGCATTAGTTACCCCACTGCTTAAAAAACCATCATTGGACGCGGGCTGTGCTACCAACTACAGACCCATAACCAATGTAATGATTCCGGCTTTTTTGGAGGAGCACAACATTCTGGGAAGCAGGCAATCAGGTTTTCAGGAGGCTCACAGCACTGAGACAGCGCTACTAGATTTGTGCTCGAACAATTACCATCTTATGGACCGAGGTTCGTTGGCTTTGCTTATGCTATTAGATCTGTCAGCAAACTTTGTCCTCTTGGACCATCACATCCTGACAGATAGACCTGTCTCTACTGCTTATTTCTCCCCGGAGGCGGCCTCTTGGGTCGGGTCTTTCCTGAGTAGAAGTGAGGCCTGAGTAGAAGTGAGGCAAGAGTGTTTCATGGTGGTGTCTCCTCCAAGCCCACTCCACTTACCTGTGGGGTGGGCGTGAGACCCACTTTATATAATATATTTACACTACCCCATTTCCAGCTTCTCAATGCTAAAGGCATATTTTATACCAATTACGCTGACGATAATCAGGTCCTACTTCCTATTTCTGGCACATATGATGAGGACTCTGTTGACATAAACAGGATCTATGGCATGATCCAAGGTTGGATGAAGGACAATGGCCAGGCCCTGAATGATGCCAAAACAGTGCTCCTCAAGTTAGAACCTGAGTATGCAGCTTTCACCATTCTTGGGATGTCATGTTCCCATGTTGGATAAGGTTAAAACCTTGGTGGTCACTCTGGACGCTGATATGAACATGAAGGCTTATGTCAGTCATGTATGCTCTTCATCAGCATACTATTTGATGCTGATCCAGAAAGTGCGGCCATTTGTCTCTAAGGAAAATTGTGCCACCTTGGCCAGGGCAGTTGTGGGCTCACGTCTTTACTATTGTTGTTCTCTCCTACAGGGCACAAACAAAAACAACCTTGCCAAGCTTCAGAACACTCAAAATAGTGCTGTCATGATCATCAAAGGCCTGGGTCTGAGATGTCTCATTTACGAAGGGCCCTACACTGGCTGCCCATTAGTGCATGGGTAACTTTTCGCTTGTTAACCATCTGTCACAAATTACTTTACGGCAAGAGTCCCACCTATCTTAAAAACCAGATCAGCTGCAAACCAAAAGACGAGTTCTCAGATCCAATGCCAGCAAACTTCTGAATGTTCCTTGCATGCATCTCAAAAGAGGTGGCCAGTGCATGTTTGACTACCAGGTCCCGTTTTTATGGAACAAACTACCTCTCTCTCTTTGTGAAACATTGTTCCTTCCACTCTTCAAAAAGCTGCTCAAAACACACTTGTTCTGTTAACTTAAAGAGGCCTCTCAGTCACATTCTTGTGACTGTTCTGATGATTGCTCGTCCTTGACCACTCCCTCACTTGCTTTGTACATGCTACTCTTGCAGGTGATTTATTTTATTTTACTTTCTTTTTGTTGTTTAGTTCGTTCTGTTTTTTGTTTTGTGTGCTCAGGCACATGTGGGCTTGTCGGCACATTATAAATAAAAAATTTAAAAAAAGGGAATAAATTGTTCGTTCCTTCTCCCATTTGGAACAACATTTTCTGTTGGTGTCATGATTCAAGATTTTGCAGGCATCCCGGTATTGATGCCACGGTTGAATTAATCTCCTGTTGGTTCTGGTGGCCCTAACTTAAGTCAGATCTTTTTTCTTATGTTTCTTAATGTTCTGTTTGTGCTTGTTCAAAGTCCTACACACTCCCACCCGACGGTTTTCTACAGCCCATTGACCATCCTCTTCATCCTTGGACCAAAATTTCAATGGACTTTATAATGGATCTCCCCAAAAGTCTGGGAAAAAAGATGGGTTGTTGTCAATCTCTTTTTGAAAATGGCTCATTTTGTCCCCCTGTCTAAGTTACCTAATTCAAAAGAATTGGCTACCCTCTTTCTAGAACACATTTATAAACTTCATGGTCTCCCGTAAATCATTATCTCTGACAGAGGTCCCCAGTTTACTGCCAAGTTCTGGAGTGAGTTATTGGCTAATTGGAATGTCCAAGTCAACCTTTCGACAGCTTACCACCCTCAGTCGGATGGCCAGACTGAATGCACTAATCAGAGCCTTGAACAGTACCTCCGTTGCTATATTTCCTCCACTGGCGACAATTGGGCCAAATTAATTCCGTTATCAGAATTTTCTTATAACAATCACTTTCACACTGCTTTAAAAATGTCATCTTTCGAATGTGTCTATGATTATCGTCTAAAAATGTTACCTATTGTTACCCCTCAACAGTCTTCTACAGTCAAAGATTTAATTACAACGCTTCATAAAACTCAATTTCAGGCTTCACAATATCTAACTTGCTCAAAAGAAAAAAGGTCACTTTATGCTAACAAACATAGACGTGACTCCCCATCGTACCTCGAAGGGGATCAGGTATGGATATCCACAAAGAATTTGAAAATAACTGGTCTTCCTTTAACACTTAAAACTTTAAAACTAAAACCTAGGTTCATTGGCCCCTTTACAATACTTTACAATACTTAAACAAACTTCACCAGTCAATTACCTTGTTAAACTCCCCTAATCCTGGAAAATTCATCCTGTTGCACGTTTCTCTTTTAAAGTCAGCTAATAGTCCTACTTGTCTTCCCACAACCTCTCCACTGCAAGTAACACTGCAAGTAACATATAACTGAAAAAGGGAGGGGAGGGGAGGTTGAAGGGGGGAAAGTGTTACACCTGTTAGCCTACCATGCCAACAACTCACCTTGTCCATAATGTTACTCCTCTCATGTTTCATTGTCAAGACATCTCCTTGTAAAACTCCAGCAAGCGCTTACCTTCCCTTTCCTTCTAATTGGAATCTTCAGCTGCTGTGTGCACTGTCACATGCACTTCCTGGCAGACCAAAGGCATGCGTCAGCCCACTGACGCATGCCTTTGTAATGTTTAAGGGATACAGATCAGACGTGGAACCTTTGAGCTCTCCTCTTGTCAGGGCCAACTGAAAAGACCTTTCCTGTGAAAGTCGCCGAACGACCCCTGGAGGGGTCCGCCGAAAGTCAGCACTCCTGCCAGCATCTCTGCCTTGTCAAGCTTCGTACTGAGCTGTCACCGAAATCCACAGCAGCCACCAACTCAGCACCTCGCCGTCCAAAGCCTCTCAGGCAAGTCTATAAATCTTTAGTTAGTCAGTTAGGAACCAACTTCAGCAATTACCAGCATTGAAGGCCAGCCCAGCCGCAAACTGAAAAAGACTCATACATGTCATAAAAAGGGAACCGTGAAGCACGCAAAAGGGGCGTGGCTTCAGGTTCCTAGGAGAAAGGAACTGCGCTCACTCAAGCCTACCATAGACTAAAACCCATATCCCAGACCAGACTTCACAAACGTCTCCACCCATCCTGAATCACACCCAGAAGAACGTTTGGCACAAGAGACATTTGGACTTGCTAATTCACCCCGGCACCGCCACAACCCAATTGGGTTATTCTCTCAGTAATCCAATAAGCTTATTAACAAAAATACCAACCTGAAGCACTGAAACAAAATCTCCCTTTTGGTCTCTCTGTCCTCCCCATTTGTAACCCCAGATATCCCTAGTTGGAACAACCCATCATCTCGCACCTATCTGAAAACACCAGCTCAGCCACCAGAGAGAACGCCTCACACACCAAAAACTCTAACCCCCAGTGGCGCCAGCGCAAGCACTCAAAACTTTCTCCTGAGTCTGGCGCCGTCGCAGCTGCTCACATCTGGAACAAGAGATTCATCAATATAAGGTTAGTGCTGTTTTATCCTCACATTATGAGACAGTGTACTGCTTGAACTTGACCTGATCAAAGCAGTTATTACACCAGGGGGTCCCCTAGCCCCACCATCCTCCATTCCCTTTCTCTCCTCTCACTCTCAGTTGCTCATAGACAGGGAAGAAGGACTACCCTTTCAGATTAGGCAACACAGAAGAAGGACTTCTGCATTGGTGGACCTTTAACCCCTTAACTGCTAAGAGGATTCCACCCCCCAGTGCTGCGTAAACTTTTTTTGGTAGGGTGGTGCTCCCGGTTAGAGGCCTGTAACTTTTGATTGGCTTGGACAATTACAGCCGTTTTTGGCTCCTTCTCCTCTCGCAAGATGGGCTATCTAAAAGCATCAACATATTTTGAATCGCACATGACCTGCATCAGATATATGCAAAAAGTTGCACATTTTATTTCTCCAGACAATGCAAAACAAGGCTGAACACAAATCTGTGTAGTTTCAGTTCTGTGAATGTGATTAGCAAATGGTTTGCAGTTCCGAAATTGCCATTTTCACGGATTTCCAGGACAGGATTAAAACAAATTGTGTGGTAATTTCGATGGGATTTCAATGCTTTTGTAACAGGTGGCCTATTGTTCAATTTTGCATGCTATAAACATGCCCACCTACAATGGTGAAAAGCTGAGAAAACTGTGAGAACGACAAGGGGTTGTTTGTGTAAAGTGACCAAAAAATGGTCCCATATCAACCCATTGAAATGAAATGTAGTCCAAAATGTAAGAAAAACTACTCATGTATGAGAATCTTATATTGGAGTAGTACTTGGTTTTGTCATGGTGAACATACTTTGGAAAGTGTCAGCTGATTTGGTGGAAAAGTGGTGAGTCACAAGGATGACATGGTCCACCTGGTGAAAGGCGTGAGAAATGTGAAATTCATGTCTGGATGGAAGGGTGAGTCATCTGGATGGAAAAGAAACAAAGGAAATAAACTGCCACGAATCCGAAGCAAAACCTGAAGCAGAACTTGCACCCCCCTCAGAGCAGCAGTCCGTTGAGAACCCTGCACTTGTGCCTGCTGCACCTATAGAACTTGTAGCTAACCTTCTGACTGCCGAACCTGCACCCATAGTGCACCCCCACCTCTCGTGGGGTCCTTATCTGACTCTGCACCCCAAGGGAGCTTGGTGCCCCTACCCCTACCCCCGCTCTCATCCCCACCTGTTATTACAATAAACACTACAAGAACCCCGGTACATGAACTTACGGATTCTGCAGCGCAGAATCAGGGGGGGGGGGCAGCCGGCACCGATGCTGAATCTGCCGAT
>JAWWME010000088.1:0-11457 GCA_035047425.1 Eurycea quadridigitata
CCCCGGAGTTGCCGGATCTGAACTCCATCGAGAATGTCTGGTCTCGCCTGAAATGGTTTATAAGAGTGGTGCGCAAACTGAAAGACCTCAAGGGACTGGAGGAGGCCATCGAGTACTACTGGACGCACATGCTCACCCCGGACCAGTGCAGGAGGACAATTGACCGCATGAAGAAGGTTATGCCAGTGGTGGTAGAAATGGGGGGGTGCAGCCACTGGCATGTGACCGAGAAACATTGCTATTTCATCATCTGCTTTTTGTTGTCTTCCTCTCATTGTTAAATTAAGTAAAATAGAGGTTTTTCTCCAGCCGTTCTCACGTCCTGTCTTTGCATGTAAGCTGTGCGCCAGTGGAGTACTGTGCATGTATGTGTGTGTACGTGTTTGGCTGCGGGTTGATTGCTGTGTTGTGCATGTGGTTGCGAGTGCCTTTAATAGCTTCCGGTGCAGGGCAATTCAAATGCGCTGATGAATGGAGGAAGCCACCATTGGAGGTACATGGCATGAAATACATAGCAGGTGTGAGGCACATGAAGCCCTTTTGCGCCACCTATGAGCGCCTTGTGAGACACAGTAATTGAGAAAAAAGCTGCTACAAACGCAAACTGTACCAATTGCAGTGAAAAGCGCACCAGCACAGTATAACTCAACGTTAACCGACCCACAGCCGGCAACCCAGAAAGGCTGGCAGGGTGTTTTCATAACAAAGGTCCTTGCGCAGAGCCATGAAACGTGACACGACCCAGTCATGAAGGTGCCGGTGAGTGCAAGAAGCCACCATTGCTTTATTTCTAGCTACATGACACGATATACATATCAGCGGGAGGCACATTAAGCCCTTTGCAGCATCGATGAGTGCTTTATGAGCCGGTGGGAGCCACAGTAATTGCGAAATAAGCCGAATGTGCCCCCCACGGGGTCTGGCCCCCATCCAGCAGCATTGTGCCATGTGGGCAAAGTACGTCAAGCAGGTGAGGACCATCCACACTGGCCTGCATAAGCTGGGTGTGGGGCAGGTGCTCGTTCCACAGACCCACCCTCCCATTGACACTTGAATGGGCTGACATCACACTTCATTGTCGTACTGCCATCCGGCCACAAAGGCGCCAGCAGGGCGGGGGGTTAATTATGGCATGAATATCAGCATATGCAGATCGCCTATCAGGAGCCTGCTGCGTCGAAGAGGAAATTCTCGAACTAATCCCTGCACTTCACACCTCATATTTGCGGGCGAGCGAGGGAGGCAGTGTGAGTGCTATGCAAATACAGGACACCGCCCGAATGTATGAGGCCGTGCATGCGCCACAGTGTTGCTCTCAAAATGCCCTCTGGTAGGCAACAGCACACACTGCACTCTACCGCCCATGGCCACATGACAGGAGGGACGCGTTATAGTAAAATATCCCGCAATTTCCATAATGGCTTGCAAAATGCCGTCGGACGAAATGTTGCAACATTTGGGAAATTGATGCGAACCCATCTGTAGCCTGGCTTTTACAGGTATTGCATAATCCATGAAAATACTTAAAAATCCTGATGCTTGGGAAATGGGGATGATGTGTAGCGAAAATAGAGTTTAGGACTACCCCACCTAGACTCGTGGCGCAATACTACATACTGTGTTGGGAATCCGCCATACAAGAACCCAGCAACATAACATAACAATCTTAAGAAATTATAGGTAGCCGTTATGTTTGCAAGGAAGCATATTTTTGTGTGTAATCTGATGTAAAATATGTGGCCTGCCAAATTAATGTGCATGTCTAGGGTAGGGATCATATAAGGTTTGTAGCCAATTTTAGGCCTATAAAAGTTGAAATTTAAATGAGGCATGGCATATCGTAATTGACGTAGTGTCTCAAAGCAAAAGGCGCGATTTAATATTTTTTTGTAAGGTTGGAGCACATTTTGATGATTTTTGTCATATATTCTAGGAGCCAAAATGCATGTAGTTGCAAATGTACAGAAGAGCAAAAAATAATCAAACCATTATCTGAAATATTAACAACTAATAAAATGTAAAATTGTTGTGCACTCTTTTGGGAGATTGTTGCTAATTTGATTTTATGCAACTCTAAACCCGTTTAATATGTGATTTATTTCAATTGGTTTTAAGATTTAATTTGTCTTTCTGTGAATTATACATGATTAATCAAAGGAAAATTAACACCTTTCAAGAGAAATTTGTAAATGAAATGTTTCATAGCATTAAGTTCAATGTCATTGATGTACTACAAATGAAGACATTCTTTTGTATTTCTGCTCCTATATGAACATGGCCTAGGCCAATGTTTGTACTTAAAGGCAGACCCTGCTTTTTTATTTCGTATCTTCAAAACATTGTATGCTTTGAATATAGACCAATTGAAATATGCATAACCTCTTTTCTTTTTCTTTTTTTATTGAAAAATGTACATACAAGAGAGTAGAGGGAAAAAGGAAGACATTAAAACAGGAAGGATAATGCAAAATAAGGGCTTCGCTACATGGCAAGGTATGATATTCATAATATCGTCAATAGACGGTTAATATAAGGTACTCCAACCGGGAGATACAATCACATATCACATATTGTCCATAAAGTTCAACATTGGTCCCCACCGTTTCCTTAATTTTGATAGGCCTGCATTATCCGATAGGACTGCTTTATCAGTCAAGTAAATTACTCGTAGGCTAGACAGCCATTCAGCCGAGGCTGGTGGATTTGGGCTCTTCCAATGTGATGCAACCATAATTCTAGCAGCTATGACTGCACAAAACAAAAACCATTGCATAGGACTGGATCCGTACATAGGGCCATTCATTAGACTAAATTGCCCACTTCTAAGATCACAGTCCCGAGCAGATCTTGCCTAGATGGCCACGAACCTCCTCCCAGAAACTCCTCAGCAGAGGGCACAAAAAAAACATATGGAGGTGGCCTGCATTTTGATCTTTACACCTAGGACCTTCGGCTAGTTGCCCTCCCGAAGCCCATTTATTGATTTTCTCTGGGTGTAATATAATCGCATCATCATCTTGTGATGTTGTAATCTATCCCCGTTGCTGGGGAGTATAGCTCGAGCCCTGTCCAATACTTGCTTGATGTCTGCCGGAGAGACTGGCACTTCTAGATCTGCAGACCATTTTGCAGCAAGCAATGGGAGATCCGAGACACCCTGTCTTCCTAAAATATCGCAAAAAGCTGAGATAGCACCTTTACTTAGATGATAGACATCAAGCATTGAGCTTCGTCAGTAACTTCCCAGCTTTCAATAGGATACTCCTTCAGGACGCTGATCACTTGAATATGTTTAAACCTTGAAATAATCCCATGTTTGAGACCATTAGCCACATCATAATAGGTTTTCCATCCTCCTTGGGTCTCCGGGTGCCTCGTATCCCGCCAAAGTCCAACCCCGAAGGGTCAGATTCCTCCATAGCGGTGGTAGAAAGTCAGTGTATCTAAATGGCAGAAACCAGTGAGGATATTTCAAACCCACTAACTGGGCTATGGCCTGCCAATTCCGCGAGAAATTTGATAAGGTCTTCAGTTTAATCTTTTTAAAGAATTTTGGATGACCAAACGTAGGCGGGCACATTTTCCGTAGAATCTGGACAATTTAAAAGACACTTGCGTTAACCTGTGTGGAAAGATTGTAGTATCCCCAATCGGGTAACATCATACCACCCTCTTCCCATGGCAATGTTAATTTATCATATGCGTGCCTGACAGCACCCCCTTCCATATAAAGCGGTTAACCGCTTGGTTCAGTTTACTGATATGTACAGGAGATAGTACAACGGGCAGTGTCCGAAAGAGATATAACAGCTAGGGGAGTATTACCATTTTTACCAAGTTGACCCGCTGTACAATAGAAACCGGAAGAGGCTGCCATCGGCTTAATAAGCGGAATGCCTCCTTCATTATGATAATGATATTATGCTCAACCATTTCCTCAATAGAGTGCATGATCCTAATTCCTAAATATGTAACTTGGGGTACGTTAATGATCCCTCTTAAGTTTGAAATGTGCCAGGTCCTAATTTCGGTTTTATGCGTATTCAACGCATAGCCCGAAAATCTACCAAAGTCTTCTGCCAACATGAATACCTCTCGTTGAGTTGAAACAGGGTCAATTTTCACCACAACAATATTATCCGCATACATGGCAAGACACGATTGCATACAATCAAGTGTCGAACCTCGGTATATTGAATGAAAGACGTAGTCTGATGGCAAGAGGCTCTATATAAAGGGCATACATTATAGGGGACAGCGGGCACCCTTGCCAGGTCCCTCTGGAGATAAGAAAACTGTCTGACGTAACGGAATTAACAGAAATGTATGCCTGTGAGTTATTATAAATTGCTTGTAATGCAGCAACTAGTTGGGCCGGCATACCCATATTGGTAATGAGGAGCCATAGGAATTGCCAGTCAACCCGGTCAAATGCCTTACGGGCGTCGAGAAACATTAAGGACATCTGGCTTTTGTTCACATTGGCCTTGTCAATTAATGTGGACAACAGATGTGTGTGCTCTGCCATAGACTTGCCAGGTATAAAGCTGTGCTGGTCTTCCGGTATGAGCACAGACAGGGTTTTCCACATTCTATTGGCAATTTTTGTGAATATTTTATAATCCGCATTAACTAGGGTTATTGGGCGATAAGAATCACAGTGGCAGGGATCTTTATCCTTTTTGACAAACACAGCTGTCCTTGCCGATTCCCAGGACCTGGGCGGGGAGCGCCCTTCCCAAATGCTATTAAATAAAGCCAACAGAAATGGTAACACAATCTCTTCAGCTAATTTCCAAAATTCGATCAGCAGGCTGTCTTCACCCGCTGCCTTGCCCGAAGGCAGAGAGGCGAGGGACGCAGCCACCTCTTCTGTGAATTCAGCTGTTAGCTGGGTCGCGAGTTCCTCCGTGAGTCTGGGGACGGGGCATTCTAATATATATGCCATTGGCAATCTGTCCTCCGTGCACAATTGGCCTTGTAAATCTTGTATGGCAAGCACCCTAGAATCAGCCAGCCTGTCTTTAGCCATAAAGGCCAGAATCTTCCCAACCTTATCCTTCTATTCTCTCCGAGTGACATAAGAGGTACGGAATTTGGCAATTGCTTCGACTGATATGGCTGCTGTCAAGGCATTCTTAGCCACGTCTAGACTTGGCCTTGTCAAAAATAAGCCCTCCCCTTATGGCGCTAGCGTGTCTCTCCTCCTGATCCTTAACGGCATCTTCAACCTCCTGAAAAATCTGGCACCTGGCGCGTTCTCTCTGGATCCCATAAGATGTTATAAAACCTCTCACTGAAAAATATCTAGACTAGGCTGACCCGAGGGTGCCTGACCTATTCTGGGATCTTGATATCATAAAAATTATCAGATGAATCGGACTTTGTCGTTCAATAAACTCAAAGTGAGGAGGGGTTGTAGTAGGCAGATAGTACTACAACGAGAGTCTGTGTATACAAGTGTAGAAGAGTCTCCGGACCAATAGTAGGGTCACAAGTTTTTTGTAATAACAGTGGCAAAACTCACTGAAAGAGAAAAACAAGACGACAAACAACATATAAAAAGGATCTCCCAATCCAAATATTAAGATGAACAAATGTCAAAACTTAGTGTTATAAATCACACCTAAGCATGGAACACTTTCCTACACAATGTAGACAAAACACAGCATATATATACAATATACAGGTGATACAATTTAGAATGATTGAGCCCCTCAGAGTCTGGAAAATGTCAGACTGTGGTACAAAGGACTAGGCAGCCGCCTAAGCGATGAATTGCATGTAATAGATTACTTTCTGGGCAAGAAGAGCGTCGACATGTTTCGGCAGGACATGGTTCGCCTGCCAGCATCAGGACACCTCATTAGGAATCAGTGCAGTGAGCAGGTCATGCAGGTTTTCAACGCTGTGATTCTGAATCTGAGCTGGCTAGATGCGCTGGTGGTGGGTAAAGCATTCCGGGATGTAGCGATTAAACCCGGATGGGCACGTAGTGCAAAGATAGACGCCGAGAGCCGGCAGCAAATAAATGACAGGGGGTGAAGGATCACCGTGTCAAACCGCAGAGGCTTATCAGTGTTTGAAACTGCCCCCGGGTGTGCAGTTCGAGTCTGCTGAGTCTGCTGAGACTCGCACTGCACACCCGGGGAGCCGTTTCATTCACTGATGAGCCTCTGCGGTTTGATATGGTGATCCTTCACCCCCTGTAATTTATTTGCTGCCGGCTGGTGGCATCTATTTTTGCACTACGTGCCCATCCGGGTTTAATCGCTGTATCCCGGAACGCTTTACCCACCACCAGCGCATCTAGCCAGCTCCGATTCAGAATCACAGCGTTGAAAACCTGCACGACCTGCTCACTGCACTGATTCCTAATTTGGTGTCCTGATGCTGGCAGGTGAACCATGTCCTGCCGAATCATGTCGACGCTCTTCTTGCCCAGAAAGTAATCTATTATATGCAATTCATCGCTTAGGCGGCTGCCTAGGCCTTTGTACCACAGTCTGACTGTTTTTCCAGAGGGGCTCAATCATTCTAAATTGCATCACCTGTATATTGTGTATATATACGCTGTTTTGTCTACATTGTGTAGGAAAGTGTTCCATGCTTAAGTGTGATTTATAACATTAAGTTTACACAATAAAACCATGACGTTTTTTCATCTTAAGATTTGGATTGGGAGATCCTTTTTATATGTTTGTCTTCTTGTTTTTCTCTTACAGTAAGTTTTGCCACTGTTATTACAAATAACTTGTGACCCTACTAATGGTCCGGATACTCTGCTACACTTGTATACACAGACTCTTGTTGTAGAACTAGCTGCCTACTACAACCCCTCCTCACTTTGAGTTTATTGAACGACAGTCTGATTCATCTGATCATTTTTATTATAAAACCACTCAACTCCGCTTTCAGGGTGTCCCAGACTATTGGGATGGAGGTAGAGCCTATGTTATGCTCAAAGTCCAGAATGAATGTTTTCATCACCAGCTGAAAGCAGTTATCCTCTAAGAGCACACGGTTTAAAGACCATTTTGGCAAGGGTCGCACTGGAGGGTCTCCAATAGGGACTTCGAATCAGCATGGCATGATCAGTAATAGATATACTCTGATGGGTAATCGTGCTATTACTACATTTGCCTCGAGTGACTAAGGCAAGATCGATACAAGAATATTGGGAGAATCTTCCAGAGAAGAAAGTACAGCTCTTGGTAGTCGGGGCTTGATACCTCCACAGATCCACCAGATTGAGCTGTGCGATCAGACTATGCATGGCTTGCAATACCCGGGACTTCCTTACTATGCCGACTGGAGATGTCCTATCCAATTGCAGGTTCAATGCAATATTGAAGTCCCCCACAATTATAAAAGGCCCATTACTGACAGCCAGGATCTCACGCAAAGACTCTAGGTATGGCGGGTAATCGGAAGTAGGGCCATAAAAAGAAACTGCAATAAATTCTTCCTGTGCATACATACACCAAGCTGTGACCCACCTACCTGCCTTATCCCGGGCAGTTCTAGTCGCGGTGATACTTCTAATGACTATAAGAATTGCTATGCCACACGCTGCTGCACCAACTGCGCTGAAATGGTGGCGGATAAACCCCATTGACTTCAAAGATTTAGCAGCAGCATCTTGCGTTAAATGAGTTTCCTGTAGAAATATTAGATTAAGTGGGAATTTGGCTAAATACTGTGTAATCCTTCTTTTCATGGGGTTATTTAAGCCTATGATCAATTCTCAAAGAGATCACCCTCACCAGAGGCCTCGTCTCATCCTTCCTGGTGCCACTCTTTGGCCAAGTGCTCACTCCCCTCTCTCTTTCTATTTGTGATTTTGTGACTTTATAATGACACCCCCCCCCCCCGGCCCAACCACCCTCCCCATCCACCAACCCCCGGGAGGCCCAACCTCCTACTGGGCCCTCCGGGGCTTCCTCCTTACTTACCCTGCTGGCTAGCAGGATGACAAGACTGCTACAGCAGCGCGGCAGTAGCTCCCCAAATCCTTTTCTAATAAGAAATCCCCACCTCGGTGTGGTCTAAGTGATATATCAATATATCGGACGTGCAATAACAAACCATATACCAGCTACCAGCTACCATCTCGTGTCTTGGCCAAGCTCTCCTCCTATATGAACAGGTACTATTCACCAAAAGAAGAGAAAAAAAATGCTAGAGCTTCCAAGGTTTCTCCGAGACAACTGGGTAGAAAAGGCTCATGAACCCTCATTGAGCCCTCATAGCATGGTTTTCCGGAAGACATGGCTCTCAAAATAAATTTGTTTGAAGCTCTGTGAACACAGTTATACAGGATTATACAAGATCAAAGATAGACCCACATTATGAGGAAGACCCCCGCCTTATGTCCCGGATGCCGCCGTGCCTTCTCAGCTTCATTGGCCTCTTTGGCTCCCTGTAAATACAATCTTGCGGCTCTAACAGTGCTAAAGGATTCTGTCCCAAACTGAGTCTTAACTTGGAGGCAGACATTATTTTTCATCCAGGCATCTAGGGCTAGGGATTTGAATTCTGGCAGGCACTGTTTCAGCTCCCAGCGTCTTTTAGAAGTGCGAGAGCTCTCATGAGGGAGTACATAGAAGGTAAAGTCTGGGGTTTTAACATTTTATTGTTTGGGAGGCGGCCAAGACACGTTCCCAAACTAAGAAGGTGCTGAAGTTGAATAAAATAGGCTGGGGTGTCTCTCGCCTATTATCCTTTTGGCCAGGATTGCTGTGCGCAATCTGTATATCGTCCAAAAAACCCAATTCCTCACAGTTTGGAAACAAAAATTTGCCAAGCAGACCTTTCATTAGGTTCCGGAGATCCCCAACATTCTGGTCCTCATAGCCCTCTGGTACCCCCATAATCTTCAGGTTATTGCGCCTGGAATGAGTCTCACTGTTTTCAAGGTCTAGCTCCAAGCGGTCCATGCGCACTGCCATCTCCTCTACTTCAGCCAAAAATGTTTCAGATCCTACCTGCAGGGCTTGAATTTGTACTTGCTGTGACTCTATTTGCTCACAGTAGGTTTCCAGCTTGCTATCCATGTCCTGGAGGCGTGCGGACATAGGTTTGCAAACAGTCAAGTCTGGCACCCATCAAGTCAGCCAGTGATTGGCATTGAGAATGACTCTTTTCTGAGATAAGATTGCATTTTGGATAGCTTCCCCATAATTGATGCCAGGTCCCCAATATCGCCTGGAGGATGATTGCTTGGGGCGGATTCACCTCTTTGCCCAATGGATTAAGCTGGTCCGGGTTAGCGGGGGCGGTGGCAGGAAGAATAGTCTCGGCTACAGAGCTAGTAGCAATGTTCACTGGGGTGATAGCAGGGATAATGTGGGCTGTCCCACCACTCGTGACATCAGGGGTACTGGGCGTGCAAGGAGCAGCAAAGGGGACAAGGGCAGAGACCAAAACGCTTAATGGAGCCTTTGTAGGAGTTCTTTCGTCCATCTGAGCACCCAACCCGCTATCTCTCACCTTGGATGCCGGAGTAACAGTTCTGTCCTCACCAGCCGCGCCGGCATTATCCGCTAAATCAGAGTTGACCATACTGCTTCCCTCAGTTTCAAGGAGCCAGTGAATCCAAATCAAATACGGATTCACACAGAGATTCACCGAAAGGCAGCGCCGCTGGACATGCTGGACACGCCCCCTCACGAGCCGCTGACCAATCAGAGCGGTCTGCCTGAATGGGATGGGAATCAGGAAGTGGAGCGACCAGCGCTGCTTGATGTTGCTCGTCGTCGGTGTCTCTTCTATCCGGAGATGGTGTAGATCCAGCGCCGCAGGCTGATGTGCGAAAAAGTCAAGCACACGCTTGCCTGCGCTGATAATGATGATACTGGTAGTCCTCTCGGCTGCTTCCTGGATTCAGCAGGTAAATTTGTGGTACTCTTCTTACTAACCACAGCCTGCCTTTCAGATTTAGCTGATTTAGGGGCCAAATATCTGAAAGTCGGCCGGTCTTTTTTAAGGCCGGGGACTGTTCCTTTTTCTGTTTCTCCTGTAAGGAGCGGTTCAGATCATTGCCTTTGGTGGAAGATACTCCTTCAGATGAGTATCTCCTCGCCGCCCCCGTATTGTCTGCCTGATCTGGTTTGGAAGGTTTTAGGCAGTGGGACGATGCTCTGTGGCCACTGCGAGTCCAAACTCGGGGTGGCAATAACCCCTGCTAACTTGGCCGGCCGGATAGGTGCAGGGCACAAGGGGGGTGGCACCGGATCACTGCCAGCGATCCGCTCTCCTTCTCCTTCCCTTTCTCCTTCCCCTGTTTGATCCTCTACCTGGACGTCGGTCTCTGCCGTGAAGATCTGATTCTTTCTGATCCGGGAGAATCCTTCCCGATGCCAGCCGCGCTTAACAGGGGCCGGGCAGGGCAGCTTCGGCTCCAAGCGTATTGCTGTGGTCTTCAGTGGCAGACGACTGGGCTCGTACGCAGCTGGTCGCCGTTCCTGCACCTGCACCTGGAGGCCCAGAGTTAGTTTCTTCCTTCTGTGACCGAATTTTGAGCCAGGGTTTGGATTTGGAGTAGCAGAAGAGGTAGAGGTGGAGGGCTGTACGGTTGAAGCTGCGGAGGCTGCTGAAAAATGAGGCCGCATTCCTCTGAGTACTCTGATTAGATGAATAATACTCGAAAGTAGCAGCCATCGATATCTATCACGCCACGGCTGGATACATCTGCATACTGAGAGTTAAGTTGAAATCACATAGGTCTCAGAAGTTTAGGGGCAGCATAGCAAGAAGGCTTGGGGAGCTCCTACACTCTGCTGCTGCAGCTCAGCCACCGGCGGTGGCCATCTTGCCCACCACCTCTTCCTCAAGAACAAGGACAAAAACAAATATGCATAACTTCTTGTTAGTGTTATACGTAATAAATCATTTTAATATTAACAATTTTCTATTGTATTCTGTATTATTGTCTGTAGTCTAAATTAATGTAAGAAGTTGGAATGTTTACAAGTGGTATGTCCAACAAATGAAACTTTTTAAATAAACATTTTATTTTGGCAAATTTCCTGCATTGGAATGTTTTTTTTCTCTTTAGGTCTTCATTCTGTTTTTACTTAATCTCCTTAATAGTGTGCATCTAGAACTGTTATATATCAATCAAACAATAGTTTTTCCTAAGTTCCGGACTGTTTTAGCTTTGGCACAGACCATTGTGCTTTGCCTCTTCAGGACTTATGCACTTTCAATTAAAAAAAATGGTTTGTGAAGCCCTGAAGCCTGTGGGCTACAGTGCCTTACAAACAAAATAAATAAATGATCTAAAAAACACATATGTGTTGTTATTCGTGGATAAACCTGAATCTTGTACACAATATTATACATTCTTGCATTTAATGATTATAAAATTGTTCCTGTATTACAAAATGTATTTTTGATGGACTTGCACAATCCTGTTAAGTGCACATTTTGCCCCCACACTAAAGGAGCCACCCA
>JAWWME010000089.1:0-11417 GCA_035047425.1 Eurycea quadridigitata
CCGCTGACGTGGCAGCTTGCCCCTAGTGCTGGCTAGCATGGCAGCTTGCTGCTGACACAGCAAGCTGCCAATGGCTTGTTGCTGGCTGCTCCTGTACCTGTGCTTCCCATTCTCTTCACCCCACTCACGAATTCGAGCGGCATCACACCACAGGGCTCTCGGATACTTATGAGTGATTGCCCACGGCATTTCACTGAACAAACATGTGAGTTACTTTATTTTTCTTAGGCTCCTCCGCAGCTTGTTTGAAACATTAATGTGGCAGACTTCACGGAGTAAACGAGCATTACGTCTCAAACAGCCACATGAATTGGACACTTTGTATTGCGAGTGAAGCACTGAAAGCGCTCAGGCAATGGAGCCTAGTCCATGCAGGATTATATCAGTGCATGGGGAAATGCTGGCGTTCTTTGTGCGTGACTGTTTGATTCTATTGAAGTGCCTATTAATTATGGATGAACTTTCCCTTTATTTATAAAAATGTTTTTATGATTCAAATGGGAGGGGAGCGAGTTGGACATGGAAACAAACAGAGTTTGCACGGCATGTGTTTGAAAATGATTGACTTTAACTACGAGGTGTAACAATTATGCTTAAATAAGTGCATTAGGCCAAAAAGACGGAGTATATAATCATTGTTACCGCTGCTCAATAGTTTAACACGTAAAGGGTAAAACTGCATTTTGCATTTACTGTGTATTAACTTACTTGTTATTCTAAACACACTTAACTGTGCCTTTCTAATCAGCATACAGCTGTATGAATGCAACCGTGTTAACTAGCAATCAGCACTGTCCAATCCGTGGCTTGCCACACCCAACAGGGTGTGTGATATTCGGGCTAGCCACGGCAGCCATTCCCAGCCTACTGAGGAACCCGTCTAGGCGCTTGATTATGTGCTCAGAGAAAGAACGAAGAAGAAGTACCAGGACATTTGTCACGCTTCTCTGGGCGGCGGGGGAAACGGGAGATCTGTTTACTCGAGATTGCACAGCATAGAATACAATGTGCAACAGGCACCTCTCTGTTTCTCCGGTCTGCTTTTAAAAATAACTATTTAGCTGAGACAAGCTGCTTTATCATGAGGAGCGACCAATTGAATTAATGCAGCCAATTACTTCACAAATAAAACTGTGACTTTGAGTTAAAAGCAAGTGGTTGGTGTTACTCACTGCGAGTTCGGGACATTAGTGCCTTAAATACGTGGTGTCCTGGAGTTCGGACTGCAAGCAATGCAAACCCAGCCGTCCAAGCTGGGAAGTGGTGTAATATATATATATATATATATATATATTGAAGACTGAATGAAAAAAATATAAAAACAAACAAATAAAACACATTAACAGGCAAGGCATACACCAACAAAGTAGGCCTAGGTAGTACTTAGTTTACACTGGGTGTGACTAGCTTCACAAGAGAATCACATGGACTAGAGAACACAAACCAGAGAGAGACTCAATGAATAGTAAAGAGTTTTTTGTATTCAAGATCAGAATCCAGTTGATTCACTGGATTATAACCTGGGATGCAGTATTACTTCATACTGCTTTACAGGTGCTTGGTTTTCAAATAACAACGCGGAGCAGTATACATTATATACAATGAGTAAATTGAGTCAGCAATCATGTATTACATACTCCTGTTACTGGTGCATTAAAACAAGAAGAAAGTCGGACAAAACCGCGATTTACAGAAGACAAAAGCGAATAGTAGCACGGATAACACTATCCAGATCATTGTGTTGCTCTTGACAAAAAACAATATATTACTCTTGAACCGCTGACGGCCGTTTCGGATCACCTGGACCCTTCCTCAGAGCGGTATATAATTTTCAATATCTCAAGTAGATGTCGAACCTAAATATAAAACAATACTCGTATTGTAAAAAGCAGCGCAGAGTGATGTATTCTATATCATACAATGAAAGCAGTTTCTGTTGATAAGGACTATATACTAACTGGAAACAAAGCATTATACATCTCATGATGGAGGATGAAATGGGTGAGGCTAGTGTCTAATGAAACAAGATATGGATTTTAACAGATGATAGCATGAGGTGAATACAGATGATAGGCGGTGTCTCGAGCCTCTACCGCCAAAAACGCCCGCAATGTAGTACGACGTGCACATGGTGATAGAATTGACTAAAATGAAGCACTGCCGCCTCTTGTGTCTATCGATTGTGCTATTAATCGTGACATGCATTAGGAAATGCCAAGGTAACACACATACCCGAGGTCGTAAGGTAGATTGTGTAATGCGGGACAACAGTTACCACTGTCGAGACCTGGAGCTGTGAAAAATGAGCCGGGATGAAGAGAGGTATAATAGATAAGAAAAGAGAATAAAGAACAATAAGATGGAAAAGAAAGAGAGAAAGGCGGAGGTTAAGGTAATGTTGATGGTAGACACGATTTGTTATAGGTGGAAAGTTTAAAAAATGACAGTACGTCAGATGTTAAGAGTAAAAGCTTACTGAAATAGGGTATTATGGGCGAAGGCAAAGAAAGAAAAGAGAAAGTAAGATAGTGAAATAGAAGCGAAAGGGAGAAAGACGGAGTGTATAGACTAGCTGGTAATTGAGCTGAATTAAATAGAAAAGCACAGTATAGAGAGCGACAGAACGTGGGGTAATGAGAATAGAGGCTTACTCGTGAGCGGAAATGACAATTGCGTAAGAGTCAAAGCAACGGTGTTGTGGCATGCGAGGAGACTAACGTCTCGCCATACTTGCACGTAGGAAGTTAAGAGCCACTGTAGCACCTAGAAACGTAAGGACAACTTATTACATTATAATATAACAAGTGGCGAAATGTAAGAAAATCGACGTGCTGAGAGTGTAACTTACCCGTGTAAGCGGAGCGAAGCAGGTGCAGTGCGCCGTGGATGTCTGTGTGGTAGGGCGACGGTGCGCGCCATTATCGTTAAATGGGACCCTGACGTGATGGGCGTGATGGGCGTGACTGAGAGCATGGTGTGCCTGTGTTAGGGTGAAGCGGCCATGTTAGGTGAGGATTGATTGGAATCTGACCAATAGGAGACGGGAAGTTCGAATATGCAAGCGGCTACGTGAGTACACATATAAATGAATCGTCCAAAGGTAACAAGTTTAGCAATGCACGGGGGGTGCCGAAGCGGCCCGAGCCTAAGCCGTGGCGACAATGTGAAAGGGTCCCGACACCGTGCAAAGACATGGCGGCATGGCAGCGCCAATCCTGGGAGTGCCGTGATATGAGCTGGCACAATAGGTGTGTGTATGGTGAGGAGGAAACCAGAGTAGATATGGAACATAGAGATAGAGGTGGTGGAATGAAGAGTGGTGGAATGCGAAGGATGAGTGAAGTATAGATGTTAGTCACAGTGTGAGCTGGAACACATGAAGTGTGTACATTTAGACGAAAGACTGAGACAGATTTGAAGCCAATGAAATGAAAAGAAATGATTGATGGAAATTGTCAAAAGATAACGGGGTGTAAAACACAACGCCTACATGAGATGGATGCTTTGCCCAGTGTACATTCAAGACCAAAACAATGTTAAAAGAACACAAATCAATTTAAACAATACTCATACAATACAAGGAACATGACAAATAAAGTCACAGATGTTTACTTTGTATATGCAACAGAGCGAGTGGGCGGCATAGCTGAAATTATAAGCAATTAAACCATTCGTAGTCTTTATTAAGACCTGCCCGTTTAGTGTCTAATCTGTGAATCCAGGCAGCCTCCCTGCTTCTTAGGAGGGCTATTTTATGTTCAAGTGACCCAGATGACGTTATCATTTCAAACCCAAAGAATTTGAATTCGGGCTTCGATTGGTGGAATTTAAAGAAATGTCCAGAAAGTCGTTGTTTGGGATCATTATTAATAATGCCTCGGCGGTGTTCTAAAATTCTGAGTTTTAATTCACGTTTTGTGCTGCCCACATACGTTCTATTGCATGTACAGGTAATTGCATAGCAGACCAACATTGAATTACAATTGATTTTTTGTCTTATCGTGTAAGTTTTACTATTATTAAAACTGAAGGTCTTAGTGTTATTTGCAGCCAGATTGCAGCATTCACATACTTTAGCTCCACATTTGAAAAAACCTATTTGTGTGAGCCAGTTGGCATTAGGCTTGTTCCTGCTGGGGTTATTGCGTGAGACAATATCTTTGATAGTGGGTAGTTTAGAGAAGGTTATTGACGGATGTTGGTCGAGTAGTTCTTCTAAGTCTGTATCCTCTTTAAGGATATGCCAACGTTTGCGAAAGATATTAGAAATCTGGCTGTGTTGTTCTGAATATTTACATATAAGTCTAGGCTTATTGTCATGTTCCTGATTCTTATCTTTTGTTTTAATTAGTTCTTTTCTGTCCTTGGATCCTACTTTGGCAATGGCACTATCCAGAACGCTTCTTTTGTAGCCCCTGTCTTGGAAACGTAGGTACGATTCCATAGATTGTTTTTTAAAATCTTCATTATTGCTACAGTTCCTTTTAAATCTGAGGAACTCGCCATAAGGTATACTATTGACTAGTTGTTTGGGATGTGCAGAATTGTGATGGAGAATGGAGTTGACTGCTGTGGGTTTACGATAGCAGCGAGTTTCTATTTTGTTATTCTGGATGATGAGTTCAAGGTCTAGAAACACTAGTCTGTTAAGGTGAGTGACTAAAGTGAACTGGAGATTGAAATTGTTATTATTCAGTTGGTGTATATATCTTTCTAGCTTGTTGAGACTTCCCCTCCAGATGATTAATATGTCATCTATGTACCTACCCCAAAAGGCAATGTGTTGTGTAAAGTCAGAGTAACTAGGTTGCCAAGCTACTGTTTGTTCGAAATATGCCACATATAGGTTGGCATAGGCTGGCGCCATTTTGCTACCCATCGCTGTTCCTTGGGTTTGTAGGTACATTTGGTTATTAAAAGTGAAATAGTTGTGGGTGAGTATAAACTCAATCATAGCCAGAAGCATGTTTCTAAAGTTGAGATAACTCGCAGAGAAGTTCCTGTAGTGAAATGTAATGGCTTCTAAACCCTTTCTATGTGGGATCGATGTATAAAGGGACACTATGTCTAAGGAGACCAGAATGTCACCTTTTTGGTATTGAAAGTTGTCAATTTGCTGAAGACAATGCTTTGTGTCTTTTAAATACCCTTTTTGTTGAGGGACCAATTTGGATAGGTGTTTATCAACTAGTTCTGAGAGGCGTTCTGAGATACTGCCAATGCCTGAAATGATTGGACGACACGGCGGAGGATAAATCTGCTTGTGAATTTTTGGGAGAAAATAGATATGCGGAGTTTTGGGATTATTGTTTCTAATATAATCAATTTCCTTGATGCTAAGACAGCCACCCTGAAGCCAGTAATCAAATTTGTCAGAAAGTTCTTTATTGAATTTGACAGTCGGATTAGATGTAAGTTTTTTATAGCTCTCTGTTTTGTTGAGCTCAGATAGTCCTAGATTTCTGTATGTGTCACTATCTAGAAGAACGATATTCCCACCCTTATCTGCTTCACATATAGTTATTGCATTGTTGTTTTTCAAGCTACGTAGAGCTTCAAATTCAGCTGGTGTGAGGTTTGTAGGTAATTTGGGTGCTACTGTATACGTTTTTTTACGTAATTCATCTAGATCTCGTGTGACCATCTCATAGAATAGGTCAATTTTGTTGCCAGCTGGAAGTTGAGGCATAAATTTAGATTTATTTTTCAGATTGCTATCTATTGAAGCTGTATGTTCTATATTGAGGTCTTCTAATATAGTTTCAAGAGTGGGTTCTGTTTCTTGATCCTCTAAATTCAATGATACCAGGAGTTCAATATCCTGTACCTCTTTTAGTGTCATGTCAGAGAGTTCTTGATAAGTTAGCTGCGTATGCATGTTTTTGTGTGTGGCAAAGTATTTTAGTAGTTTGATTTTACGTATATATTGATAGACATCAATTTGAAGTTGTGTGAAATCACATGGCTTTGATAAGCTAAATGACAGACCATAGTTAAGTACTTTTTCTTCAATTGGATTAAGTTGATAGCTTGACATGTTCACTACAAGAGAAGGAGAAGATATGTTGGTCGGCTCACCTTTATTAGCTTGTTGTTGCAGTCTTGTGTTGGGTCGTTGCACTTTGGGTGGTGGTACAGGTGTTTGAGATGGAGTAGGTATATTTTTGGGTGGTACTGGCTTGTTTTTATTCGGAAGTTGTCCCTTTTTAAGGAGTGCAACTTCTTTCATAAAGGTTTGGGCACGAGGTAGTGTTGTTTCTGGTTTATTGGTATCACTTTCTTCGCTGACATCAGATTCAGTTGCTTCATCATTACTGGATGGGGTGGACAAATCATTAGGCTTGGTGTACCACTTATCATATTTTCTATGAAATGTATATACTCGTCCCTGGGAATAGTCAATACGGTCTCTGTGATATTTGCGCTGCTTCTTACCCTGAGTATCAAGGTGGAAGGCCCTAACTTGTTTATCAAGAATGCTTTGGTTTTTGGATGTTGTCTCTGGGGGTAGTTCAAGATCTGCTATGGATTGTTTAATTTCCTCTATCTTCTTGACTGTGTCTAATCTATCTTCTTCGTTCCAATCTATAAGCATCTTAAGCATATTTAGTCCATGTTCAATATTATTACTTTCCCACATGGCAGATCTTTTCTCGTTTAGTAACTTGATATTGGGAAATATATAATCTCGTAAACCCCTTGGGATTCTTTTGCATTCCAGATATTTAGTTAAGGATTGTACCTCCCACCAATAGGACATTTCAGTTATTATAGCATTTTCTAAAGCTAAATATAATTGTGAAGGAGTTTTTGGTTTGGAAGTGTTATTTGGTTTAGGAGGTGGTGCCCTTTCATTCGAGAAAGTGGTGTCAATCAATGAATCTCTTTCTTGAAATAGACGGTCCATGCTGTATCCTTGTGAAAAGCACAAACCCAGCGAAAAACTGATTAAAAAAACAAAATACGAGATATGTATTAATAACATGATTGGTGCAGTGCCAACTAGTTACAATATTTACGTCTGAGGTTGCCAATTTTGTGGCACATTATTACACGATTATATAAGAGAACAACCAAGTGGTGTGACAACACCAAATGTGTATTGGAGACTGAATGAAAGGAAAAATAAGAAAAGAACAAATAAAGCACATTCAAAGGCAAGGCATACACCAACAAAGTAGGCCTAGGTAACATTTAGTTTACACTGGGTGTGACCAGTTTCACAAAAGAACAGCATGAACAAGAAAACACAAAACAGAGAGAGACTCAATGAATCATGAAAAGTTCTTTTATATTCGATATCAGATTCCAGTTAATTCACTGGAATAAGGCCTGGGATGCAGTATTAACTTCATACTGCTCTACAGGTATTTAGTTTTCAATGACAAAGAGGAGCAGTGTACATTATATACAGTGAGTAAATTATATTGGCAATCATGTGTTACACGCTCCTGTTACTGATACATTAAAGGCGAGAAAGGGTCGAACAAAAAACCATGATTTCAAAATACGAAAGCGAATCAAACATGGATAACACTATCCAGATCAATGTGTTACTCTTGACAGAAATCAATGTATTACTCTTGAACCGCTGACGGCCGTTTCGGATCACCTGGATCCTTCCTCAGAGCGGTATGTAATTTCCAATGTCTCAAGTAGATGTCGAACCTAAACATAAAAAGCAGTACTCATATTGTAAAAAGCAGCGCAAACTAATTTATTCTGTACCGTACAATGAAAACAAGCTCAGATAATGAGCACTATATACTAACTGGGAGCAAAACATAACACATCTCATGATGGAGAATGAAATGGGTGAGGCTAGTGTCTAATGAAACAAGAGATGGATATTAACAAATGACAGCATGAGGTGAATACGGATGATAGGCGGTTTCTCGAGCCTCTACCGCCAAGACGTCCGTGATGTAGTGCGACGTGTAAATGGTGATGAAATTATCTAGAATGAAGCACTTCCGACTATCGTGTCAATGAGTCGTGCTATTAATCGTGACATGCATTGAAAAATGCCAAAGGAAACACACGTACCCGAGGTAGTAAGGTAAAGTGCGTAATGCGAGGCGACAGTTACAGCTGCGAGAGCCTGAAGCTGTGAGGAGAGATAAGCCAGGATGAAAGAAGTATTATAGGAGAAAAAAGAAAGTGGAACAGGGAAATGGAGGGGAAAGAGAGAGAAGCAGAGGGTAGAGTAAAGCAGGTAGTAAACTGAATTTATTATGGACAGAAAGTATATAAGATGAAAGAGCGTAGGGTAGCAAGAATAGAAGCTTACTCGTGAGCGGAATGACAATTCGCAAGAAGCGGTGTAGTGGCATGCGAAGAGACTAGCGTCTCGCCGTACTTGCGCGTGATGAGTTCGGAGCCGGATTAGCACCTGGAACTATAAGAGCAACTTATTACATCGTGGTATTGACAAGTAGCAGAGGTAAGGAAATCGGTGTGCTCAGAGTACAACTTACCTGTGCAAGCGGAGCGAAGCGTGTGCAGTGCGCCGCGGACGCGTGAGTGATTAGGCGTCGGTGAGCGCAGTTGCGGTTAATAAGGACCCTGACGTGATGGGCGTGACTGAAAGCGTGGTGTGCCGGTGTTGAGGTGAAGCGGCCATGTTAGGTGAGGGCTGGCGGGAGTCTAACCAATAGGGAGCGTGAGAAATGTACACGAACGGCTATGTAAGTACGCGTTTATGAACAACCTGAAGTGTTAAATATAACAAGAAACGGCGTGTGCAAGTGAAGCCTACGCCTGAGCCACTGTAATGATGTGGGAAAATTGGGCTATCGTATGAAAGGCATGGTGGTGACTGTTGTAGGCGTAAACCCTGAGAAAAGTCGCAGTGTGAGCTGGAACATGTGATATGCGTACAGTGAAGAGGAAGCTGGAGGGGATATGAAACAGAAATGAAATAGGATGGGTGAAATGGAGGCATTGACCACAGTGTGAACTAGAACATGAAATAGGATGGGTGAAATGGAGGCGTTGACCACAGTGTGAGCTAGAACATATGATGTGTGTGCATTGAGATGGAAACTGAAACAGACTTAAGGCAGATATGAAATTAAATGAAATGAAAGAACAGTGATTGAGGAAAGTTATCGAGGATGACAGGATGTATGACACAAGACCTACATGAGATGGATGCTTTGCCCAGTGTACAGTAAAGACCAAATCAATATTATGAAAACACCAATAATCTTAAAAATACATGTAAAATACGAGGAACATGACAAGAAGAAATTCAGATACCTACTTTGTATATGCAGCAGAGCGTGTGGGCGGCATGACCAAGTTATAGGCAATTAAACCATTCGTAGTCTTTATTGAGACCTGCCCGTTTAGTGTCTAGTCTGTGAATCCAGGCAGCTTCCCTGCTTCTTAAAAGGGCTATTTTATGTTCAAGTGACCCAGATGACGTTATCATTTCAAACCCAAAGAATTTAAATTCAGGCTTTGATTGATGAAATTTAGAGAAATGTCCAGAAAGACGTTGTTTGGGATCATTATTAATAATGCCTCGGCGGTGTTCTAGAATTCTGAGTTTCAATTCACGTTTTGTGCTGCCCACATACGTTCTGTTGCATGTACAGGTGATTGCATAACAAACCAACATTGAATTGCAATTGATTTTTTGTCTTATCGTGTAGGTTTTACTATTATTAAAGCTGAAGGTCTTAGTGTTATTTGCAGCCAGATTACAGCACTCACATACTTTAGCTCCACATTTAAAGAAACCTATTTGTGTGAGCCAGTTGGCATTAGGTTTGGTCCTACTGGGATTATTGCGTGAGACAATATCTTTGATAGTGGGTAATTTAGAGAAGGTTATTGATGGATGTGGGTCAAGTAGTTCTTCTAAATCTGCATCCTCTTTAAGGATATGCCAACGTTTACGGAAGATGTTGGAGATCTGGCTGTGTTGCTCCGAATATTTACATATTAGTCTGGGTTTATTGTCATGTTCCTGGTTCTTATCTTTTGTTTTGATTAGCTCTTTTCTGTCCTTGAGTCCTACTTTGGCAATGGCACTATCCAGAACGCTTCTTTTATAGCCCCTGTTTTGGAAACGTAGATACGATTCCGCAGATTGTTTTTTAAAATCTTCGTTGTTGCTACAGTTCCTTTTAAATCTAAGGAACTCGCCATAGGGAATACTTCTGACTAGTTGTTTGGGGTGTGCAGAATTGTGATGTAGGATGGAGTTGACAGCTGTAGGTTTACGATAACAGCGAGTTTCTATTTTGTTATTCAGGATGATGAGTTCAAGGTCTAGAAACACTAGTCTGTTAAGGTGAGTGACCAAGGTGAATTGAAGATTGAAAATGTTATTATTGAGTTGATGTATATATTCTTCTAGCTTATTGAGGCTTCCCCTCCAAATGATTAGTATATCGTCTATATACCTGCCCCAAAAGGCAATGTGTTGTGTAAAGTCAGAGTAACTGGGTTGCCAAGCTACTGTCTGTTCAAAGTACGCCACGTATAGGTTGGCATAGGCAGGCGCCATTTTACTACCCATCGCTGTTCCTTGGGTTTGTAGGTACATTTGGTTGTTAAAAGTGAAATAGTTGTGGGTGAGTATAAACTCAATCATGGCCAGAAGCATATTCCTAAAGTTAAGATAACTCGCCGAAAAATTTCTATAGTGATATGTGACAGCTTCTATTCCTTTTCCATGTGGGATTGATGTGTAAAGGGACACTATATCTAAGGAGACCAGAATGTCACCTTTTTGGTATTGAAAGTTGTCAAGTTGTTGAAGACAATGTTTTGTGTCTTTTAAATACCCTTTTTGCAGAGGGACCAATTTGGATAGGTGTTTATCCACTAGTTCTGAAAGGCGTTCTGAAATACTGCCAATGCCTGAGATAATTGGATGACACGGCGGTGGAAAGATTTGCTTGTGAATTTTTGGGAGGAAGTAGATGTGTGGAGTTTTGGGATTATTATTTCTAATATAATCAATTTCTTTAGTGCTAAGACAGCCACCCTGAAGCCAGTAATCAAATTTATCAGAAAGTTCTTTGTTGAATTTAACAGTCGGATTGGATGTGAGTTTTTTATAGCTCTCTATTTTGTTGAGCTCAGCTAGTCCTAGATCTCTGTATGTGTTGCTATCTAGAAGAACGATGTTCCCGCCCTTGTCTGCTTCACATATAGTTATGGCATTGTTGTTTTTCAAGCTACGTAAGGCTTCATATTCAGCTGGTGTGAGGTTTATAGGTAATTTGGGTGCTACTGTATACGTTTTTTTGCGTAGTTCATTCAGATCTCGTGTGACCATCTCATAGAATAGATCAATTTTGTTGCCAGCTGGGAATTGAGGCATGAATTTGGATTTATTTTTCAAATTGCTATCTATTGAAGCTGTATGTTCTATATTGAGGTCTTCTAATATAGTTTCA
>JAWWME010000090.1:0-11343 GCA_035047425.1 Eurycea quadridigitata
GGCCAAATGTGAACATTTCAGTTTAGTAATTAAGGGAGTTACAATATACAAAACAAAAATAAATGGCTGAGAAGCTATATTAATCTGTGGCACTGGGACCACTGTTAAGCAGCTTTCCAAAGCACCGTTATTTTGCTTACATTTACTCAGGGCCGGTTCTAGCATTTGAGGAGCCCTGTGCGAAGGTCAGGTACAGGCCCCCCTAATTAGCATATATAGTGACTTTGCAGGAAGTGACATCATAGGAAGTGCACTTTCGTGTCATTCAACTCCACTCACTATATATTATTTAAATTGTCAACCAGCACCCAGCAATTGTAATTATAAACACTATATATAATTATATTTGCGTTGGTGGTGCAAAATATCATGATGAATTGAGGATGACAGCGATTTTGGAATGGCAGTAGCATGACAATTCCAATGCAATACAAAGTAAAGGACTGAAAGCCTGCAGTGGGCCAGCTACCCCGGGTTCTTGGCCAATGCCCGGGTGGACCACAACATATACCTCAAGCCCCTAACCCATGTCAGCCAGCCTGCAGAAGTTTGCCATTTACCCGACTGGTAGCCCGCCTCCTGGCTGGCTATCCAGCTACAGTCAAACCGACCAACATTGCAAAAACCCAAAGTGCGAGATTGTCCCAAAAAATTAACAGGGGTATGTAGGCACATTTTAAGAAGGCGCACGCGCACCACACGCCAGCTCACCTCAAAGCCAGCACTTATCATATTTTTTTAAAATACTAGGGGTTGCAACACCTATTAGCTCTTTTAGTATGTTGCACCGACAAGCTGTCTTGACTGCTGGGTCGTATTTACCATAAGGCAAACTAGGCAGCTGCATAGAGGTGCCTGGCCATGGGGGGCATGGCATCATGCATATTAAAATGCATTACAGCATTTTTGTAAGTTGAAATGGTTTGAGAATATTTTGTTTAAATTATTGCCTGACACTTGTTTTTCCGTAAATGCAGAGAAAGACAACTGATAAAGGTGTGTCAGTGCGAGATGACATTGTTCAGAATGTCTGGGGCATTTAATGATGCATAAAAATGTGAGTCAATTTTTCGTCCTACGGATGGGGTGGGCACCCAAGGGTCAAATGTGTAGGGTAGCCCAAGGAGTAAATACGGCTCTGCGTGACTGGGCCTATTTTTATTAATGTCAGTTTCTATCTAGTCCATTTCCAGCCATTCAGTAAAACAAATATATATACATATATTTTGGGATGCAGGCACACAAATGATTGAGCGCGGGGTTTGCACCGCCATACCCCTATAAACATTGCTGTATTAAACAACTTTAGTTTTCAACATTTCTTCTACACTCCTTTCGAGTACGCACTTTTTTCCGATGCATAAAACCGATGATTCTCCAAGTTCTTTTCCTTAAAATATATGTCTAGATAAGAAGATATAAACGCTAACATTTGCCTCTCTAGTTTCTAAAGATAAAAAACTGAAGCACATTTTGAAAGCCATAGTTCAATGGTGCAGTGGACTAATGTCCAGTGCTTTTGTTCCAGCACACGTAGGTTCAAATGATGATCCTGCTGCATGTGAAATGGATAATATAATTTTTTATAATGCCGTGGTGGATCATCAATCCTTGTCACATCAATTGTCACATCACGATTGTCACATCAATAGTGATGTGACGAGGGTGGGTGCGGGGCCATGTGCGATGCACAGTTCGCACACCCCAAGAACTGACCCTGCATGTACCCAGGCTGAGTTTTTATCCATTACATTTTGGTTTCTTACTTTGTCACCCTAAATAGGGGATGATATGCCCAGACATGGATCCAACAAGGCCGCTGAAACCAGAATGGGGGACGCTTGTGATTTCGTGCTGGCGTGAGGAGACCAGTTCTAGCCTGACTGCTTCCATTGGTGGTGTTAGAAGTGAATTGTATTGTAGTCTCGCTCTGGAGGTAATGGCAAATCTAGGCCAAAAACCAATGGATGAAAGGCAACTCAGATGTATTCCCAGTGCCTTAAATTTATTTGAGCTTTCAGCCATCACCTTTTGTATCTCGCTGTTGATTTTGACGCAATGTGTCAGGAATTGCTTTACAGTCTCAGCTCCAGCTCACCGGAAGGCCACTGTAGCGGCATTGGGTGACATATTGTAACATAACAGATTCTCAGGAGCATAGTCCGATACAGACTGTCACTAATCCATTTATTTTCTGACAGTTGATTAACATTCGAGTGTTGAAATATCGATGGGGATGTTTATTTGAAAATACACCAATGCCTTTTTCATGTACGTATATGAAATCACATGCACTAGAAGGTTGTATTCTGTTTCCGAGAATTTGTAACTGGTTTTACAACTCCCCAGAACCTTGGAAAGGGCAAAAACTGGACTTTTTTTAATCCCTGGAGGGGGCAGGGACTGTAGCAACAGTTCATTGAATTGGCTCTTTTCCTGACTTGCGCAGACTGGAGGATGGGGTAGGAAATCTATTCTCTTCCACTGTGCCCATCACCTAATTTGCTCTTTTGTGGACTTGCGCAAACTAGAGGATGGAATAGTAAATCTATTCCCTTCAATTTTTATTGACTGAGTTGGCTCTTTCCCCGACTCACGCAGACTGGAAGATGGAATGGTAAATCTATTCCCCTTCACTGTGCGTGTCACCAAATCCACTTTTTCCCTGACTCATGTGGACTGGAGGATGGAATAATAAATATATTCCCCTTGACTGTGCACATCACCAAATTTGCTCTTTCCCTGACTTGCACAGACTGCAAGATGGAATAATAAATCTATTCCCCTCCATTTTTTATTTACTGAAATGGCTATTTCCTCGATGTACACAGACTGGAGGATGTAATAGTAAATCTATTCCCTCTACTGTGCACATTACCAAATTTCCTCAGGCTCGGCTCATGATTGGGCTCGAGCTCACAGAGCCCACACCTGGCTCGGCTCAGGCTCAGCTCGTGATTGGGCTTGAACTCGCAGAGCCCATACCTGGCTCTGCTCAGGGTCAGCTAGTGATTGGGCTCAAGCTTGCAGAACCCCCACCTGGCCCGGCTCAGGCTCGGCTCATGATTGGGCTCGAGCTCGCAGAGCCCATAACTGGCTCCGCTCAGGCTCGGCTCATGATTGGGCTCGAGCTCGCAGAGCCCACACCTGGCCTGGCTCAGGCTCGGCTCATGATTGGGCTCGAGCTCGCAGAGCCTACACCTGGCTCGGCTCAGGCTCAGCTCGTGATTGGGCTCGAGCTTGCAGAGCCCACACCTGGCTTGGCTCGGGCTTGGCTCGTGATTGGACTCGAGCTCGCTGAGCCCACACCTGGCTCAGCTCAGACTCGGCTCAAGCTTGCAGAGCCCACACCTGGGTCGGCTCAGGCTTGGCTCGTGATTGGGCTCGAGTTTGAAGAGCCCACACCTGGCTCGGCTCGGCCTTGGCTTGTGATTGGGTTCGGACTTGCAGAGTCCACACCTGGCTCGGCTCAGGCTCAGCTTGTGCTGCAACATTTCAGGCTCACCCAGCTCTAATTGCCAGTTCAGCGGAGTGGACTGAGGAACCTGTTCTGCGAATAAGTCAGTGTCATGAGCATGTTGTATGCACAGTAAAAATCAAAATTAAACTTATAATAAAATTAAAAAAAAAAAAACATTTTGTAATTATTGATGGGGACATCAAGGTGAAATCATTAAACTTTGTGTCCCAGAATGCTTGGCCTTTCTAATGCTGGTTTACAGAAGTTAGGACTTGCTAAGCATCACTCACCCGGATGTGTAATTGACCTTTAAGAATATACTTACTGGTCAGATCACTGTATCCCTCAAACATATTTAAAGGACCAGTTTGGTGCAAAAAAGCACTCTTAATTGTGTTTACTGCATTTTAAAGGAGTCAATCCATGCTTTAAGATGTACATTTTCTTAACATTTCTTTTTTGGCATACTGTATTTTAAAAACACAGTTTCAGCATTGAGTTGAGCTGCAGAAGGGCAGCTGTACTGCCTGTGACTTGTTTAGCTACAGGGCAACAGGACTGCAGTCTCCAGTCGCTCCCATCCCCCACAGGCATCTATTTTGAGGAATGCTGGCAGGGGTCATAAAACACGCATTTGGTGACAGTCACTGGAACTAAAGTAAAGCAAAGATGCGTTTGCCTGGAGTGGCCTGAACTGGAGTGAGTTGGGGCTGATCTGCAGCACTTGGTGGTGAATATATACGACCTCTTTTTTGTCTCCTTCAATCTAAATAAATATTATAAAACTCGCCATGCTTACAGTTTGGGCCGAATTCTTTACTGGGCGGAAAGACTGAGCACCTACTTTCATGTGCTGGAAGCCTGCAGGCAGGGATGAAAAATCACACGGCCCAGTTTGCACCCACTCTCAGTTCTTGAGTGTGCATTCTGTGCGCATATTCTCCGCCTCTGCCCCCCTCCCATCACATGCCTGATTCTGGTATGAAAAGCAACACCAGTTTCAGGCGTTTGATGGGGGTTTCACAATGTCTGCTTTTCCAGTTGGCAGTGGCCTGGGTTTCAAGTTGCTGGAGGTGACATTATGCATATGTGTCTTTTGTTTTCCACAAATCCTGCTTTGACGTTTCTTTAAAGGCAGGATGTGCCTTTATTTGTCCTCTCCCCGACAGCTTTCACCATGAACCTGACCTTACTCTTGATATGTGAGCAGATATGTGCCCCTTTTCAGTACTCAGAATCAATTACATGCAAATACAATGTTTTTTTGCTTATTCATTTGTTTTAAATGCACAAGTGCACTGACTTCTGGTGCCACACAAGCAATTAAAGTTACTGAGCTTGGATGGCAACATGTTTGCACCCCTTCTACACCGCCAACAAGTGCTGTATATTGCTATATTTTCGTTAAACATTTTGTTTACATTTTGCATTAATTCTGAGATACTATTTTTAATTAATGTATGAAACGTGCTCAAACACTTTTATTTACCAAACGTGTTTTCCCTTTAACCTTGCTCAAGAAGTTCTAAATAGCAGCATTTGCCTCTTTTCTTTCAAAAGATACAAACAAGCATTGGCAATGCCACAAGTTTTATGGATCAAGTGACGTAGTAATGTGTTAGTATAATAGTGTGGTTATAAGGTTGTATATGTAGGTTGTTTAGTAATTGGTAAAGTATTATTTGTGGTTAATGTTTGATTGTGTTTGGTATCTGATAGCGTAAAAGTATATGAGTTCATGATTGGTATTACTTTAGAGGAAAAGGCCCTGCAAAGAGTAATGTGGCATCTAACACTAGGACAAAGATATTATAATACACACATTGGAAGTTCATAAATATTTTTTAATGTGTACTTAGACAAATGGCACTTTCATGCTTTGTGACATTTTGCCTCAACAAGAAGAGAGATGTAATGTTGTTTGGTTCCAAGGTTTTGAAGGATGCAGCAATTATGTTCTCCCTGTTGGTAGAAAGGGGGTGGGAGTGCTATTAGTAAAGAGGTGTGTTGTGTTGTTGGAAGCTGCTAGTGTGGAGGGAAGAAGAGCAAACATGCTGTAGTAACATCAGATCCGAGGCGTATAGGAATGCTACTTGCTGGGCGAGCTGAGTGTGTGATCACAGGTGTTTTGATTTTAAGATTGGTACTCATGTCAACTTAAACAGCATGCATATTTGGCAATGTGACAGTACATTAGGCCAACTATGTGTAAATACACCATATGAATTGGCAAAAATATTTTTTAATGGGCCCTTAAAAAAATGGCCGCAATATCAGTATTCAAGAAGGAATGCAAATTGTGCATCTTGACATCATAAACACAACGATTGAAAAGGAAAATGTTATGTGCACAATGTCGCATCAAAGCGGAGGCAGAAATGTATGCCTAATTCTACTAAAATGGCAACCCTGCAATTAATCCCTCTAGTGTGGCTGACATGTATACATGTCAAATACGGTGCATTTACACATTCTCACTCTGTTTTTGGACAACAATGTATAAATGCTATGGTATGGTATAATGCATTTGTAAGGCGCCAGGATACAGCTAATGAAATAGCCATCTGCTGGACGCCCTCCGTCAGCCCTCGGGGTGGGGGGAAGGGGAAGAGGTTGAGCCCGGGGGTTCTAACCTGCCCGAGCTCGCAGTAGGGAGAGTGCAAAGATGTAGAAGTGGGTTAGTGAGAGGAGTTTGAGAGAGAATGTGATACAAGTGGTAGTGCTAAAAATTGGTTAATGCGATTTGGAGGGGGGAGGTTTGCGCTCATACAGGGTTGAAGCAGGAGGCCTCTGTACACATTCACATGTAGGTGTAAAGAACTGCCGCGACCCGTAGCATGAGCCCGAACCAGTGGAAACCAACCGTGCCAGGACAGTTTCCTGCATCTTTCATTTCGATAGAACGACAGGCATTCTGACTTAGAGGGGGTTAAGCAGTTAGCGGGGCTTACCAGACAATTACCTGTGGGGTGGTGTAGGTTGGTTGATGCTGTTCTATTTCGGTGAGATGGCCCCTACGTTGAGGTTGACTGGAATCTCCTGCTGGGAAAAAGGGAATAAGAAGAAACAGGGGCCACGGGGCCATGGGCATAGAATAGCGTTAACGAATCATAGGGATTTTTTATTGAAGCATCTGTCATGAGTAATGGTAAAATGGATGGGGCACTGGGCGAAAATGTTTGAAATGTCTCTGGATTAAATAAAGTAACACTTTGCCCAGTGAACCAATGAGCCGAAGGAGCATGCCTAAAACCAGACTACCCATGATATGCATTTCGATATTGTGAGAAGGTACCTGTGTTGTAACCTGAAGGAGAGAGGAGGGGAGCGCTAGATATTAATTGCTTGGCGTAATGAAGGAGACGAAGACAGTTGAAGTGCATGAGAAGCTTTTTAATGCACAGTAACCTTTGAAAGAATGCGAATGAGGTCAATCAAAGAATACAACTCAGGGTCAGAGGACCCCCCAACAGGTGGAAGTGCAAAGTATGGGAATGGGATCTCTATCAATTCGCTGAATCTCCAAGTTGTAACATCGCAGATGTCTGGACAAGTCTTTTTTTTGTTGATGGCCCTGGAAAATGGGGGCTCCTCACAGTCTGTCTCACTGAAAAACCCTGTCCCCAAGTTGTATTGTTGTATTGTCGGTAGTCTCATGTTGAGGCACGTAAATTGCGCACACTGGCTTGGCTCGTGATTGGCTCGGACTCAGAGAGTTCATGCCAAGCTCAGCTCGGGCTCTGCTCATGTTGCAAAATGTTAGGCTTGCCCAGCTCTATATGGGCACTCACAATACTTTTGACTAAACAGAAGCTGTACTCTCTCTGTCGCCACAAATAAAGTTACAACGATGTGGCAGCGGCAACCAGCTCTGCATTGGATTGGGGCTGAGGGCACTTAGAATGATCAAGGCCAGAAAACTAATTAAAATGAGGTGGGCCATGTGACTAGGCCTGCATGGGGCACGGGGGCTGTTCTCACACTCTTGGATTTCTGACATTAATTAGCATTTTACAAATTAATATCACCTGTCTTGATATGCTTAGCATGGCTGGCAAGCTGTGAAAAATTATGCATTTTAGTGCTCTCTATAAAATTGTTTTTGTTTTTACTCTCTTTTACATTAGTAACAAATGGCTGTTGCTCTCATTACTGCAGCCACCATCTTTAAATTGATCAGCTTTTGCAGCAAAAGACAATCAAGTTAGAGGTGATGACTGCAGTGTTGAGACTGAGAGCATTAGTGGGTGAAGTTTAATTAGCTGCAGTTACGTCAATCTTGCGTCTGGAAGTAACAGACTTATTAGTAACTTATTAATCTGATCAGTGTACTGCATAACCTTGTGCAGTGTTTTTGTCAAAGCAGACCAGATTCAAATCCCAGCCTTGCCCTAAAGGGGCCCAATTCAGCCCATCACGGGACGGGGCCACCTGTTTGGCCACGGTCCTTTTGGCCTGATGAATGAAAAGCTCTGTGAGCATTCCATTCACCATGCGCAATGGCAAGGAGGGAAGTGGGTCGCTGCTGGGCACGCAAGTCACACAGCTTAGCTTTTTCCACTTCTTTTTCGGCCATCCTTTCTTCACTGCTGTATCTTCCATAGAATTTTCTCTGTCTTAACCAGAGACCGAGAAATGACTGCAGAAGTGCTGGCAAAGTGCATATGGCAAGTGATTAAGCCGAAATTATATTGTACATTTTTTAAGGGGCACGCACCATCAGCACCATCATAACAGTGATCATAAGTAGTAAATGGGTGTTTTTGCAACTATGCACGGAGCAGTGGTAGTGGGTAAGGGAGAGGATATAAGTTAGGGCAAAATACCCCCTACTAAGGAGGGTGCAAATCACACGAGTACGTAAGGTGTAATTTAAGCCAGTGCGCACCCTCACTACTTTTTTGTTATCTGTATAAAACAAAAAACACCCTTTTGGTTTAACAGTAGTTTTTTAACAGTAGCTTCTTTTTTATACAAGAAACTTAACTCAGAGTTGCAGTGTACTTTACTATGTATGTTTACAACCCTTTGGTGGCGAGATGTGGAAAGCGAAAACCTTAATACCACATTGACAAACATTTTCATGGACTATAATAAAAAGGACAGAACATTTGAAATACTTTTTACAAAATAGCCACCAATTCTTGTGTTGCTTAAGTGAGCGTAACACTTAACACCTCTAACAGAGATTTTCTCAGTAACCCCCGATGACTTAACTTCCCTGAAACCGAAGAAAAAGTAGAAGTCGGATAAACAGGAAGGGAGTCTGGTGCCGACAACCATGAGGCCGGACAAGCAGGCAAATTATAAGAGCTAACGATTAGAGTCCAAAATACGGCACAAGGTAAAAAACCTACACACCCGGTTTAAGGCCTCATGCATCAGCCTGTATATACGAAAAAAAGGCACACAATTTCATGCTTACCCTTATAACCTAGAGAAAACCATAAGATAGCGTCAATTGCAAGCATTTAAAGATAGTATTAAACAAATGAGATGGGGTGGTGGGGAAGGAACCAATGCCACACATTTTAGGGGACGTAACATGCAATGAATCATTACAACATAAACTGTTTGCTTAGTAAAAAAACAAACACCTGAATCAACTCAAACAAGGCAAAACAAATTAAAAGAACATTGCTACGGAAGGAGGAGTACCTCGTGCTGAAGATATAAACACAAAAACGTTTGCACACTATAGATTATCACACGTCAAAAGGGGTGGTGCATAGTTAGTAAATTAACAAAGGACACAAAACTGCCGACTCTATTAACGAAATAAATGAAGGATACGCATGCGGGTACCCCAGTGGGACCAGCCGGCGGCCCAATTTGTCAGCTAGACCAACAACAAAGAGGAGCACTCTGGAGCCAGTAAGTGGGTACTGGAGGGCAGTGGTGAGTAAGAGAGAGGAAGGCAGGGGAGGGGGAGCAGAAATATATATATAGAGAGAAAAAGCAGGAGAGGGCAAAGCATCAGCTGCCCAAGTACAGCTACTGCACAACAGACCGCCATCTTGGATCGGTCCAACGAGCGTGAGGCATACACGAATTCAGAATCAAGATCTCTGCTAGAGAAGTGTCTCTCAATGCAATGTGTGCTGCAAGTTAGACTTGCGAGTGGAGGTGCATTGACAGAGCTGGCTTTTTGGATCTCAGCACAGAACATTTTTGTGAACTTAAATGCTCAAGTACAAACACAGGTCTAACTAGATGTTCTTGTAATAGTCATACTCCTCAGCATTTGTATAGCGCCCGGGTGCGGTTGCTGCTGCTTTCAGTACGGATTCCATCTGCCGTGGGGGTGGAGGGGTGGTACCAGATGAGGTCATTCACTGGTACCTAGTGTGGAGAGTGGGGATTACAGTGATAGGTCTAGGAAAGTGGTCATATAAATCGAGAAGGTATAAAAAAGAGAATTAGGCTGTAATGTAATGTTTGTCCCTATTGAGGCACTTATTCCAAGTACCCCCTGCGATAGTCTATTTCTGTGGCTAAATATCACATTATTATGTAATTAAAACGAAATGCCAAATAATAAAGGAAACATGAAGTGAATATCCCCCTGACCACTTCTTCTGTCTCTGGTTAATGTAAGAAACCTTCAAAGCAAAAACTTGCTCATGAACTGCTCCATCGGTATAGTTCAATTTTTGTAATTTGTAATATTCCGAATACTTAACATGCTGAGAAACTATGTCCTTGTAATCGGTTTTGTGTTTTTTGAAAGGGATATTATACTCCAGCGTGTTAATATTTTACAGGCATACAATCCTTCCTGCATGCAAGTAATAAAGTAATATTACACAAATGGTTTCCATTGCCTGAAAAATTTTGTTATGGTTTTTTGTAGTTTGGATTTGATTTTCTTAATATCCATGGCATTATATCTAGGGCTTGTTATTCTGTCAGATGCTGCATTTGTAACGTGTAAAATTTCTGTATTTTTGACTGCTATGTGTGCTGAAAATAATGTTCGTAACTATCTTGTATGTGTTAATTTTCACTCCGACTCTTATTCCAAATGAATTAAAGACAGAAGAATGTTAGGTAAAAGCCTTATCATTACAAAACCACATTGCTCTTGATTATCAAGGTTAGACAGGCAAGCTCTTTATCATACCTGTATCCATATATTTTCTGCAAAGTGTCTACAAAGCGGTAGAGGGTTGTCAACACAGAGTCCTCACAAGTATAGTAATGCAAGAATGTGTGTGTCTATGTGGGCGTTTCTAAACTGTTTTCACTGCAGTAGTATGTGTGAAGGGGGCGGGACAGGCTGAAAACCTACTGATCAAGTGAGGACTTTCATTTAAGTAGTGTGTGTGAAGGGGGCGGGACAGGTTGGAAACCCACTGATGTAGTGAGGACCTTTATTGAAGTGTAGTGTGTGTGAAGTGGGCGGGACGGGTTGAAAACCCACTGATGTAGTGAGGACCTTCACTGCAACAGTGTGTGTGAAGTGGGCGGGACAGGTTGAAAAGCTACTGATGAAGTGAGGACCTTCATTCTAATGAGAGGGGCAGGATTAGGTCGACACACCAATAAAGGGTGGAGTTGGAATTTTAGGAAATGTGTGTGTTCAGTTTTGTCCCTCCTCGACACACACCTCACACACACATTCACACTTTACTATGTTTGTGAGGACTTCCATAGAAATGCATTGGCAGCCACAAAAACCATGAAATCTATTGAATTCCAATGATAAAAAAAGTGAGGACTCGAAAAAGTCCTCACTATTTTGTAAGTCCTCACTACACTGGTGTGTTGTCATGCCCGAGTCCTCACAAGTATAGTAATGCAAGAGCACACACACACACACACACACACACACACACACACACACACACACACACACACACACACACACACACACACACACA